>JAANSP010000335.1:0-23511 GCA_036850745.1 Homidia socia | reverse complement strand
TAATAAAGATGTACTTTTATCTCCGAGTGTACAATTTGCCATATACAGAAATCCACTTGAAACTCCACTTGGGGGAGAAGGCTTCATTTATCATATCATGTCGTGTCTACGAAACGATGAACCTCTAAAAATATATTTTTTTGTGTGAGATTGTAAGTATTTGGGGCTATGCTAAACTAAACATAATAAAAGAGGACGAAGGAAGACCATCCCTCTCTAAGAATAATAAAAAAGACTTACAAATTGGGATCTCATTAACCTCACCAGAATCTCTGGTATTCTTTACAAAAATTTACATGTTGTATATATAAATGGCCATAGGTCATCATTCGTCATAATAGTAATACTCTGGGATTTTATATGTGGGTTGTAAAAAAATGTTTTAAACTCTCAAGTGTGAGGCACACAACAACAGCTAGGTAAACATTTTTCTGTACAATATCCAAAAAGTAGGCGAGTCGGGGTCTTTTATGGGTTACTCAAAATTGCAAAAGTGGAAACCTCAAGAAAAGAAGTCATCATCAAATGCAAAATGCGTAATGTTCAATATTATCTACCTTTAACGTCTATAATAGATGGTAAATACCGCAGATATTCGTAATCATAAAATCAAGACAAAAATGAAAAACGCAGTACTAAATTTAATGCGTGCCTAACAAAATATATAAATCGTGCTGAAAAGTGCTTGGGAACTTACAAGTTTCTAAATTCGCATGCATTATATTGCTTGCACATTGTACCCTTTGCCTTCAGCTTACACGATGAAAATCCGTTTTTAAGATGCACAACTGCAATTTTTTGGGATTACAATAAATGTCTAATAATTATTTACCTGACAGAAAAAGCCTCAAAACTTTGCAATATGTACATCGTTCACACTGGAAGTTCAAGAACCGAAAAGCCTATCCCTTTATTACCGCTGCTATACTGGTTCAATTCAACATAATAATATTATAAATTTTAGCAGAAATCATCATCTCAACATACATAAAATAATGTCCTAAAATTCAAATGCACTTTGATGTAAGATTTTTTTATTCTTTCACGCAGTCATACGCAATAATTTATAATATTACACCTAATCCTCCTCATAAATCAAGTTTTCTGACGTTTTAAACTATTGGCGAGATCATTATTCATCATCAGAAGAATACACTTGCTCAAAATGAAAATGACCAACATTTACACGACTACGGTTTATTAGACGTTAACGCGGGATAAAAAAAATGTCGAATTAGCATGAAACTTTATTGTTGAATTAATTTCCTTGGGACGGCTGCTGCTCCCGCATTTTTCTGAAGATGTATTTAAGAACAGGTACAATGAAAAAATTTTGAAATTATTTATTCATCGTTGCATAATGAATGCAGTTACCACTCAACTATCCTATCATCATCCAAACTAAATGTTACCATCATGAGTTTTTTTGCTGTACGACCGTGACTTTTCAAGTGAATGTAGTTTTATTTATAATTTATGGTCAACCCTTTCACCAGTCATATATGTATATAAATAAATAACGCTATAATAATAATACTACGGTTGCTGGTGCATAAATGTAATTTGGCGTAATATGGTGTTTCTGGTAAAGTATAATAGACCACAAAGTCAGTAAACATTAAACAATCCATAATATGCATCCACCCAAAAATAATGCAGTTGAAAGTTGTGTGATGGAGATTGGAGAGTAGTTGACTGTTTCCCAACATTTCATTTTAGGACCCAACTATCATGTTCAATTTTTTACATTGTTTTCCATCAATGAAAATCTCTTATGAGCATTTAAAAGACAGTATCTTTGGTGGAAAATTGTTTTTTTTTTGAGTATCAGAAGCATAACTACTTTCGACATACCTGTCTGACTAAAATCTGATGGATATATGTTACAGGTACGGCTTATGGACTTGCAACAGCACGAGTGTTGTATTTTGGTCATAAACAAAGTGAAAATGAGATTCGGGTTGACAGAAAACGCATGAAATGAATCACGCATCTTTCCAACCTTTCTAATTACTTTTGAGCTTGTAAATACTTTTCGTAATAATATATCTCCTTACAAAAATGACCATAGAAGACTTTTCTCAGCAGAATAGACACTGTCTTTTGTACTTGCGTTATTCGGTTTGTGAACATAATGCTCTCAACACGGCTCTTCTGATGTGTACCTGTCTATTATTACCGTTGTTCAATGACAACGATTTCGAAAAGGAAAGCAGTGCACACAAGCATAATATAAAGCATAGACTGAAAGAGAAACAAGGTGTGTGTTTGTTTTCTATCAAGAAAAATTAATGGTCAGGAATGGTTCCTTCCTTTTTCCACTGCAGTGACAAAGCTCTGATTTCATTGCTGACATTTCACTAACAAGGAAATCAATGCACCCACAGAGTTATAACTCTCTGATGCATACCATGTCTAGTCGTCCTTCTTATCTGATTAAATATGCCCATATTATTACCATCTCACCACCATATAATAATCAATTCAGAAGAGCCATGAATATTTTTTTCCTATTTGACATTATATACTACTGCACAAGCACAAGAAAAAAACGTTAAAAAATTTATGAAAGATTTTTTACACACTCTAGATTCAAAGTGTGTCATTTGTTTTTTTCGCGCACCGCGCACTCTTTCATTACTTTTTTTCAACGAACCAGTGGTATACCAGTGTGAAGAAATCATTGCAAAGAAGCTTTGAAGATGCGCACCCCTGAGCCAAGTCATGAATCATAAAAAATGACTGTGTACTTAGCGTGACATGTCACTATGAAATGCTACATACGTTTTTATTTTAGTGAACGACAATGTTTGCAGAATGCCTTTACAGCAATAATATGGTGTATAATGGTTTATTATTATTGAACTAACACCACCACCGACTCGTGAACCATGTCTCCCACTTATTTTGCACATGTGCGCTCTGCCTACTGTGCACAAATACATGTTGTACCCCATCATCCAAGTTTTTTAACCATAGACAGAGGTAAACATACTCAGTAAAAGTTTTTTGGTTTTCTTGACTGTAAATCCATAATTGGTATTAGAACATTAAACTAACAAGTCTGATATTATTAGAGAGGCACACAGTTTTAGAATGTCTTTCTAGTTCTAATCATCATACAATGAGAACTTTACTCTGGCTTATCTCACTTTCCTTTGAGAAAAATGCGCTATAAAAATGCTTGTTACAATAATTGTTATGATTGTTGTTACTTAACAAAAAATAGTTGGCAATAAATCTTCCAGTGTTTTATATAGGCATATCAAGGTTTTTAACATGCTACTTACTCTAGTTGAGATTGTCTACCCACATTTATCGCATAATGTATGTTTTACGCACAATAAACCAAGATGTGAAATGCGTACACGCACTTTTTTTATACCAGTTGTGTATTTTTTATCAAATAAATGGCAATAAAAATTAAATGTTTTTTTACAAGGAAAGGATCTTTGATCCAACAATGGTCTACTACAACAGAAAAAATGCAATACAAATATGGGGCCAGATATAATAATAATAATAATGAGTAAAAGGAAAGGCAGATAAAGATGAAATATGTTGAGTACAAAAAAGACAAAGACTGTTATTAAATGGATTAAAAAGAAACCATCGATGATATAATAGGCAAGTTGATCATGCATTAAATCGAGATAAAGGGGAACAATGTAAATATTTGTTATTGACTGAATGAATGAGTATGGGGTTGGTCGAGCCCACGTTTATTATTCGATTTAACATTCATTCGAAAAATAAGATTGTTGTAACAATGAGGCTGGTCATAAACAATATTTTCATTCATGTAAACATGCAAAATGCATGGCGGAAACCCAGAACTAATATTGTTCACTCCTGTGTGCGATACTCATTGTTTGTGTTTAATCCGTTTTCCTTGTGCATTGTGCTGTGTTTTTCAACGTACCTACGTTTTTGCCTTCTTGAACGCCTACGTCATCACATCACACTGCCTCAGTGGCACGTGCGTGACTGTTTCACGCACACAAAACTGATGCCGAGACCATAATAATAATTTCTTGGGTGAATTCAAATGTTATCATATCAGGACAGCAAACGTGCATATTTTCAAACAAGTTGCACATGAATGGAAGGCCTATTTTATTAAAATGTCTTGTCTAACAGTTTCTTTGTCTTTATGGATTTTTACAGATTTTGACGGAGGATAAGAACTTGCGTACATTACATACACCTACTTAGTGTTGTGGGGGAGGTAACGGTCATCGACTGTACACCACGGTATGCGGTAGACTCTCACTGTAGAGCCACATCTAAAGGCAAGAGTGTTTCAGTGAGCAACCGGTTCAGCATGCCAATATTGACACCACATCTTGTTTGCAAGTGACCAGTACTTCCAGAAACGATACAAGAAAGAAAATGTAAGATTCATAATAATGCCCTCATCAGAAGACATTGCGATTGCTAAAATGCAGGAAGCAGCGCGTGCTGGAGTTTCTTCGGAGGCAGCGCAAATTAATGAGAGCAATAATGGGAACAACAACAACAGTGCCACAAATATTCGCAGATATTTGGTTTTGCTACATGATTGTTTAGCAATCAAATTTGTACCAGAACGAGACTCTTTTCATAAAACCAACAATAACTTTCCAAACCGTTCGCCAACGTCATTAGAAGGATGTAGTAATTGTCCTTGTTCACCGTATGACGCAGTGCGAAGTTGTAATATTAGCAGTGGTAACGGTGGTGGTAAATGTGATGGGGTTGGTGGTAACTGCAACACTGCCACAGTAGCCACGAGTTTATCAAACAACCCCTGTGACGAAGCTGGTTGCAGCAAAGCTAACAGCACTAATGGTAATAGTTACAAGGGACGAAATCACGAGTGGAAATTCAATAACCATTCTAATAATCGACATCATCATCAGAAGCCTACAAGCAATGAGGAGGCAAATGATAGAGACGACCACCAAGAGTGTCAATTTTATCGTCATCAAGCAAATCAAATGGGCTATAGCTCAACTCAATCACATCAGCCATCATCCTCACTGAAAGTAAATAATGACAACAATGACAGAGAAATCAGCAGTCCCACCGGCAATCAAGTCAATCATCAACTTCATCCCTCGATTGTTAACTCCAATAAATCGGATCATCCTGAGAATAACAACAAAGGGGATTACGATGTGATTGCGCATGGAAATCAGTCTTGTGACTGCTCCAATAATAGCCATAATAATGGTGCACATTGGGAAAGTGGTCAATCTAAGCACCATCATCATCACCATAATGCACACAATAATCAAAATAGAGTTCACTTGAAGAAGCAACAACAGCAGCAGCCCGACCCAACCCATCCGTATAATTATTCTCCTCAAGCATATAATGAGCACTTGAGTCATCATCATCATCATCATCAGAATTTGGGAAAAGGCACTTCTACCCTCAAGGATGATGCTATTTATTCAGTGAACAATAATATTAGCAGATCTTCAAAGCTTCGTCATCTTTTTGAAGGTGGTGGTGGTGGTACCAACACCAACGGCAGTAGTGCTTTACTTAACAAAGTGGATCATTCAATGCAAGCACTTTTCCTTTACAAGGTAATAATGATCATGGGTTTGCCAGAGTTTGATTGAGCAAATACGCTTGATGTATGCCTAAAATTTTCCATATTTGCATGAACAGTAGCAGCAGTTAGTAATTATATGCTTACAAGTCTTATGTATTCAAGTATTGAATCTAATGAAAAAAGATTTATTCAGAGATGCTAAAAAGGCCTTGAACAACAACTTGAGTTAATTTCATGTCTTTCTTTTTTAAGGAATTTCGCGAGATAAATCTTAATTGCTTCTGGAATTCAGCTGTACACGAAGCTTTTAGGAATTTGGAATATAAGGGGTCAGTTGTCCCATCTACAATTTTAGTTGGATCATCCATTCGAAAACATTTGACTGTTTTGAAGACGGCTTGGTCCAGGAAAATGTTGCGAAGTCCAGGGGGATACGTGATTGAATTTCTAGGTAAGATCTCAATTTTTGGATTTGTTCACCATCGTAAAAGCTCACTTTCTTCTAGCACTAGTGCTGATTTCTTTTTCATCCAAGAAGAAAATTGGTAAATAAATTATATGTTTTAACTTATTCATGTGGGTTGGCCAAATGTAAAAAAATCTTACTTTTCAAAAGAGATAAAAAATGGAAAGAAAGAGTGGGATAACTAGATCATTTAAGATAATTCTTACTTTTCAAAAGAGATAAAAAACAGAAAGAAAGAGTGGGATAACTAGATCATTTATGATAATGTGAAGATGCAGCAGATATGCCAGTAAAAATTTTCTTGATTGCCTATCATAAAATGACAAATGTTATGCATCATCACACACACACAGAGAAGATGCTATTGTAAACTCCTTCACTTCAATATTATAATGTTATGATGATCCTCCTGCTGCTACAGTAGTAGTAGTAGAGCAGCAACAACAGCAGCGTTATTTGATGCCACATCATTTTCCCCAGTCTATAAAAAATTTTATGTTCACTATGACCAACTACAACGTACGCACAACACGCTTTGAAAGACCTTCAACGAGAGTTCAAGTCAACAATATTATCATAAAACTACTCAAATGAACTCTTTAAGGATCATCAAAGCTTACTCTATAAGAGGATAATGATAATTGATAGATGCAGGTAGTGATCGTTTGCAGAAGAAGGAGGAGTGTATACTTAAGTGCTTTTGTATTTTTTTATTCGTGAAAGAAAACAATGGAATCTTATTATTATTATTTTGTTTGTTTGCTTTTACGCACAAGAGCATTACGTTGCGTCCATTATTGCCTACCTTTTACTTCATTTCACGCCTTCTTCTGTTTTGACAGCAGCGGTCGAGGATGATGACCAGACATTTTTTCTTATCTTAATCATCTCACCAAATGCTCCTATAAATTTTACCTGCACGATATGAATGTAATAAAAAAGTATCATATTTCTGTTAATGAGCTTAACATTTTTTTCTGAATCCAAGATGTGCTCTTTGCAGCCTACTACTTACGATCCTTACTCTATTTTAAAAAAGAAGACTTTTGAAAAAGAAAAGTAGCTTACGGACGCCACAAAGAAGTTACGCTGCATTATGTACACCACGAAACGAAATATATGTTTATCATTTTAATTGTGCACAGTAGCTTGCTCATGGAATGTGGAAGCGTAATTTAAAGATTTTTTTTCTTTTTGAAACTCCTCTTTATAACTTCCTATTATCCATTTGGCATCTTCCTACTTCTTCTAACCATACATAACATGAAATCAGAAGAACTATGAACATTTTTTAAACACTGCATGCGTAGCAAACGCAGTGTAAAAGTAGAAGTAGTCCCACTGACATGAAACGAACGAAAAGGAACTTTTAGTTAAAATTATCTATTTGAGAAATGCAGTCAAACGTTTGGTTGAAATGATGATATTGTGTACCTATCCCTTTCAATAGTTAGCAGTGTCCTGTAATATAGTTTAAACTTTTAATGATTAAAATTTTTACTATAAAGTGATATAATGTTATAGTAAAACTACATATAAAACTTGATCAATATACGTTTTACATTTTTTAACGAGCAGCATGCTTGTTTGCCTGTAATAGTGAGCTGCTGTTGCGGTATGTTGAAAAATGTGTGTAATGGTTAAATTTGTGTGTAAAGTAGAAAAAAACGAACAAAAGGCAGAGCAAGGTCGTGACCTGACAGAATATAACAACATGCTACCTTTCAACTAAGCTAACTAATACTCTGTTGGATACTGCCTATTGCACATCATCATGAGCTGTTGCCGCTGCCGCGTTTTCAGTAGCATTTACCACGAGAGTTGAAGTATACTGCACTATACACTATACTAGACTGACTAGAGTTTTCATTGTAGGTACGGTCAAAATGGACATTTTCTTCCTAGATGTTCGTTTTAGTGGCTCATGTCTTTTTGATCTCCGTATCGAAACTCAGCTTCTGAAGATGATGCTCACATTATTATTATTATTTCCTTTTCAATAATAGGAATATTATCCTTGAATTTGATATACATCAGAACATTTAAACGTTTTCAAATGACGGCGGATGAAATGGGAAAGCTAGGTGGTAGTAGCTGGTGGTGTAATGTTGATAAGGGTTTGGTAAAAAGGAACTGAGCACAAAACAAGTGCCATGCTATAACACTTATACTAGTTACTATACCTAATCGGAAGTTGCAACATTTTAAATCATAATGACACTAGAAAAATCACTAGTATCATAATCAAAATTTAAGCAGAACTGTGATAAATTTGACGTTTACTACTATATGATTTCAAAGAAACATTTTGGCCACTTTTTCCCTTTATAATCTTGATTACATGATATTATTTCAGATTCTAGATATAATAGTTGGTTTATGATTCTGTGTACGCCATATCGACAAATTGGCCGAAGAAGATATTGGATATTTATTGAACTGGCAGAAGAAGCGTGAATTCAAGTTGTTTCGCCGCTGCGTGAGTAAACAAGAAAATTATTTTGAAAGGGTCATCCCGTATCTCAGTCATATCATAATCATCATCATCACATCTTCTTTATCACTAAAAAGAGATGTTCGAAAAATTAGCGAACATAAATATTCAACGAGCAAAACGAGGCAATAGTGGTGGCAATAATAATAATAACAACAAGCGAGAAATTTAAATTTTTACCCAAACTCGATTCTTCCGACATTACGCGATAACTTTGATCATGTCACTTCATCGTCAATATGTACGTAATAATAATAATAAAAGATTTCTCTTCGTTTTTCCAAAAGCCAAGTCAATAAACAATGCTGCATTTGTATATAAGCTGCTTGCTACTGAATTTAACAAAACAGCAGTTTCATTTGTATATCCTGTCAGATTCATCATAATATTCGTGTGAGTGAACAGGCCGGGACAACAAGTTGCGATCATATCTCTCTTCAAAATCATCATCATATCACTCACAGGTAGATACATACATAGATATGCATTTTCTTGCATTGTAAAACTCACGTTCATGTAATATGTAATTATTATTATTTTGACTGCGCAGTGTAAAACTAAAAACATTTCTCCACGAGTAGTGTACACAATTATGCATGTTTATACTTCATTCATGTAGTATTTTTTTCTAAGTTTCTTTTGATGTTTTTTAAACAATTTGCACAGAATGAGATAGATTTTTAAGAAAAAACGACAGTAAATAAGATTGTAGTTTTGCATATTTGGTGCATGTAAACAAATGCGTGTTACATTGCATTGCGTGCAACATAAAACAGACAAATAGATTCCATGTAATACCACCACCACCACTACCACTACCGCCACCATCAATAAAACAAATAATATGAGTATGAAGGTAAGGATACGTCGTAAAAATGGATAACACTAATTACAATAATCTACTTGAACAAGTCGTTATTATAGGTTAGATGGTTAATATTTTGCAAAGAAAGAGTATAATGAATGATGATGATGAGTTAAAACTAAGGAAGAAGATGCCTCACTTTTAGTTTGAGATATATACATTGATGCATACTTGGCTTTCTATATTTTATACCTATTTAATTTTTGGTTGTGATTATGATTATATTATTATATGACGATACGAAATCAGTAAATGATGATAATACTTGATGCACCTGTGCAATGTAAACAAGGTACTATATATGTGCGTAGGTAGGTATTTATTTAGGAAATAATGCTCGTTAGAAACACGTTAGTAGTTTTGTTCTTAATAAGTAACGGCAATAAATGCAGTAATATTATTGTAAACGCGTTATGATTAATTGTAATGCAGCCTTAGATGGTAATTGGTATTTAGGAATGCAGTTTCATTTCCCCGAGGCAAGAGATGTTTGTTTTTATTGTTCACGGCCCTGTAGCGTGCTAGTCGAATGAAAAGTGAGGAAAAAATACCAATAATTATTTAAAAAGATGCAAAAGGGAACATTAAAATGCTGCTGATTATATGGTTGTGAAGAGATATGTACTTCCTCTTCTGCATTTTACGGCTTTTAAATTCGCATTTAACATTTAGAGGAAAGATCTTTTCTGCAGTATTCCTACACAAGGGAAGGTCAAAAGGTGGACTGATTGAGGATTTCAACAAGTGAATAAACTTATCTACATTACGATAAATAAAACATCAATATTGGAAGCTTGAAAATTTATAAGAGATGGGGTAAATAGATTGCAAACCTTATAAAATAATTGAAACTCATTTACTACTCCTGCAACTGAGAAACCGCACAGAATTCTTTGGTTTTTAATGGACAGCTAACAATATTTTTGTTCATTAATAACACCTTCATCATGACTCAACAAGAGAAACGTTCAGTGCTTGCAGCAAAATCCCTCTTATTAAAAAACAGCAAAGCACAAAAATACAGGAAATCGAATTTATTGTGAAAGAGATATAAAGTTATACTGTAACCACTTTTTCATGTTTGTGTTTACTTTAGCTATAAAGATTTTCAATTGATATAAATGCAAATCAGTACATAATTATTGATCAAAATAATATATAATTTAGCTGATGGTATTACTGGATAAAGTAAACTAAAACATGACAATATTTCATCCACCACCGTAATAAAAAAATTGTTGCAAGTTGGATAAGTTTAGAAATTCACATGAAAGCGAGAGCAAAACAACAATTTTATTGTTGTGGGTGCAACATAATGTGCACTTGCACAAAACTAAATGATGTTTTTTTTTGCATTTAGGTATATTTCCCCCTGCTGACTGATTAAGACAATAAAGACAAGACAAGTTATGAATGAAATATCATCCAATTAAATCCTATCCATCTAAGCACTATTTTGTATGCATTTGGGAAGTTTCTATAAACTCATTAGCATGCATAAGCTGTGTTTGTGTAAATTGTTGCAAAACAACAATTGATCAAATGTATGTATAATTTGTATTTTAAGTGTCAAGCCCTAATAACTAACCTAAAACTACCAAGGAGCTAGAAGAAATGTGCGAACAAATGTATCAAAACGAATACAAGTGTCAATATATTTTGATGTAGTTTCTTGCTTTTACGCAAGGAAAAGGAGAAAATGTTGACTTCTTGCGATACATGATTTATTGACAATAAACACTTTTGTCTTTACTACGCTTACATTAAGCACTTAATATTCATTCAATCAGACAATAATAATTGTTGGAACACACGTAGAATTAATATTATTGTAATTTTACGAGAATACTACAAATTTTGATAAGAATAGTTTTGTGATATTATGTGAGCTAAAGGGGATAAAAACCTGATAAATAAATACACTGTTGATATTGTCGACATTTACAAGAACACTTAAATTTTTTGAAATCTTAACTTTTGCCAGATTCTGAACAATTTTTTGTATATAATTATCAAAATGCTTATGAGGAGAAGATTTAATACTTTTTCTTACACTCCTTACTATCATTAGGGTTGACCATTACAAAAAATGACATTTAATGGCATAGACCAACATATTTAGGTGCATACTTTTTTGTTAGATAGAGATATTTTGTATTTAATTTCCAATAAAGTATCCTGTTCTTCAAATAATGATGAGGAAAATAGAAATAATTTAAAATCCTCTTTTTAATGATTACATACAAAGTTTGTGTGTAGAGCGGATATATGTACACAGTTAAGCGAAAATGCTTCTTGTGAAACAAAATTGGATCCAAGTACAGAATTTACGCACATTGAACTTGCACCTTTTTTTGATGCAGACCACGATCAGCGACAGCAGCTAGTTGCCGCCCACCTATAAATTAGATAATGGCAGGAAAGGATTATTTTTTTCAAAGAAAGAAAGACAACATCACTGACCTGCTCTGAGCCTCGTCTGCTTGATTGTTTTATTTTCTCTAGGTACTTAACTTACATGTCTTATACCTATTGTCTCTGGTTAATATATACATCATAAAGCGAAATTGTGGCACAAATATCTTGGTCTAGTGCAATATTGACGTGAGGTAGTAGTAGTCAACCTAAATTAATTATTTATTATTAAGGGGAACTGATTTAGGTACAAGCTGACAATTTTTTCCTTTTGTGAAAATGATCCTGCTATAAACAAAGTCTGGCGTGCGTCATGTCATGTTTTATAAACAATCATACGCTTGAGAGGAACAACGTAACGCACTTGCATTTTTCTTATTATCATCGCAATTAGTATTTACCCTTTTGCATCCATTTCTACAAACAAACCAAAAGATTTCTTTTTTTTCGACGAAATGTATAGCGTATTGTATTCAATGGATATATGCATACAATACAGCCGGCTTCACTGCTTACAATTATTATAATATTATATGATAATCATCTAGATAGCCATCTATTATTTGCAAAAATCACACAATTTTTTTCTGCAAAATATGCTGATGTTATTCCTATGTGTAAATAAAGATAAAAAGCTCATCAGGCATCAGGTAAGTCAACAACCAACTGTGACAAGTTGCTGCTGCTGCTGTAGTTGTGTGGGTAATGGGAAGACGTTAGCAGAAATGTGTCTGTAACATAATATGCGTGAAAAAAGAAACAAAACGTAATTTAAATTGGATATTTTTCGTTGCAGTCCCATTCATTGTCTACGGAAATCTATCTACTTAAACGAATGAATGAGTTATGGTGTGCTTGCATGCATGCATGTATCTATGTATATGTTTTGTATATACTTTTTTGCAAGTAAAAAGCCATTATAAGAATAGGTGGAAAGAGATAAACAAGAAAAAAATATCACAGTCAACTGTCAGTTTCATTCAATGATAATTTCTTGTCATTTCAAACTGATTGCATCTGGTGAAAAACTAATAGACTGGTAGTAAGTAGCATGTCTTTCTTTTCTAGCCAAGTAGCTGTATAGTCTCGTCATCAGTACCTATCTATATTACATGATGATGATGATGAATCATGATCATCATCACCCGCCATTCACAACTATAGTTATTTTACTGCTTACTTTTTTAACTAAAGGATACAATATTGAGTTGGAGTAAGTTATATTATGAAAATTATACATGAAATATCATGTTTGAGGCTAAGAAATATGTACATGCAAATATCTATTACTGATCTCACATCATCAAACAAATAGTCATACAAGAGTATACACAGATATCAATCTCGTTTTTAGCCGACAATAATGACCATTTCCTTTTTTTCTGGTTTTTTAAAAAAAGAGAGAATACGACTGAAAACTTCTTGGATTTTGTTTTAAAGCATCGTATGTAGTTTAAAATGTAAGATGTATTTCATGTTATATTTCTTGTTTGTAAATATGTGGGCTCGTGTGTCTTGTCTTGTCACGGCTATATAATATGCTGTCGTTTTATGAGGATGTTAACGTCCGACCATGTCACGTCATGATATCGTTTGTTTGCTGCTTGTTACTACCTCTTCCCTTTGTTACCTGCCAGTTTACTGGGTATGGCATTGGGCAGTAAACTAATAATATCTTTCTACACGCAGTTAAAGTACCCATTATAAAGAAGCAGTAGTATTATCATTGTCAAAAATATGGAAATTTACGTGCGTCAAAAAAATCATAGTTTATTTTATGTCTACATTATTTGCAAGAATCGCGTTGTAAAAATAATATAAAATTGTTGTTCTAGGTATAAAAAGGTCTAATAAGTAAAACAAGAGCATCAACGCCTATTGCGAGCCGCCTCTGAAAGTGATGTATAATAAAAACGGCATTCAAATATGTTTTGGCAACATTATATTTACCCATTAGAGTGTAACTCTAGAATATCTTTCCTAAAGCTGTTATTATAGATAGATATGCACTAACTCGATAGTCTTAAGCGATACCGTACTGTCAACAGTAATGTATGCCTAAATGTGTATCATTATCATTTTTTGCGACTTCTGACGGAAAGTTTGACACTTGACTTGTAACGATCAACGTCAGAAGGAGCGTTTAAAAAATTCTGCTTATGTGTAAACTAATAAAATGCGTCAATTGCGTACTATAAATATATTATGCAGAGGGATGTACACACATTCTTTTACTCACTACGATACTGCTGATGGTGATGGTGGCAGTAATAATAGTGGCGGTAATAAAAGTAAGGGAAAATGAATTTTTAAGTAGTTCTCATTCTGTAATAATATAATGATTGCCCCTAAAGAAAAGAAAGGGTGCGCCTACCACAACATGTCTTTCAGTGGTGATTACCATGCCATGATGATGATGAGTGAATGACGGTAATGAATACGCATATTGCATGGGCGCTTGGATGTAAAAGCTTTTTGAAAAATCTCGGTGATAGGAAGAACAAAAAAAAGAGAGGGCTATGACGAAGATTACTGACTGTTATATTATTACGCTGTCTTCACTCTAGTGGGGAACCAGCTTTACAACATTCTCCATTTGAAACTCAACTGGCGAAATTACGCATATTATAATCTCTCTGTCATGTTTTGGTTTGAGAAGGAATCTAGAAGAGGTTGTTGAGTAAGAAAAATGCTTTCGATTAGGCACTAACGTGTTGACGATTAGCCTAGCGTGGCGTGAAGCTTTTCTTTTGAACCATAATTTAAATGAAATTGAGACGTTATGATAAATTACAGGCGATTTTCAATTTCCGTCACATTTCACCAGTTTCGATTAATAGGTTTGTTGTTTTTCTATAACAAGTGTACAAATATTATAATACATGATATTATTATGTATGTATGTATATATTACACAAGATTTTAAATAAATTTTAAACAAACAAATGGTTTTTCACTTTTAACAACAACTGCAAACAAGACGAGCAGTGTTATTGTTCAGCCAAACTAGTTTAATAATATGGAATGTTTTGATTGGTATAATAATGATATCGTATGCAAACATGTTACGGATGACAGTTATGAAGTGTTTACGATAAGCATGTTATGGAAATGCTAGTCAAATTCCTTAGAGAACATAATAATAATGATGCAGTTTCGTGCAGTGAGAGATCAACTGATCTGTCCTTTCAAATGTATCAGTTGCACTCTTGATGATGACAAGTTATGGATTTAATCCTCTCTCTTTTACTACGCGATGGATAATATTGAGTGCCACGAGATTAATGTTTCTTTTCTACTCGTGCGACAGCTTTCAACGTTCAGTTTTGCACGATATGCATAACAAAACGTGCGTAGAAGGGATTTGTACCTTTAAAAGCAAATCTGTTAGTTTATTAGCGGTTAGAAGTATTTGGTTCAATTGACCACATGCAAGGTAACAGCTCAGCGTTTTATTAAAAATAATAATAAATAACAAGAAAAATTGCATGCAATTTTTTTGGTCATTTAAACGAGTGAGTCATATTTAATGGCTCTTTTGGGAAAGACATTTACTTACACCGATATTGGCTCATAGTGTCATAATTATGTGGAAGTGATGGACAGTAGATTGGGTGCTGACAAGTATAGGTTACGTCCAATAAACGAGTCTTCATTAAAAGCCGAAAAATTTGAACAGAACGTATGTGTAATGGTATGGCTAATTTACAACAACTACTTGTCAATGCATGTTAGGATCATAGTCAGCCAGCAATCAAAAACTGTTGCGTGGTCTTAATCTGACGTCGTTAAACGTTACGCAAGAAATGGACACGACAGGATCATTTATTTCAACTAAATTCAATTTTTAACAACTTTGGTAGCAAATCAATCATGTTTCCCGACAAAAATCTACGCATGCATGTATGTGTGCAGTGCATATCACATTTCATTCATTGGTGTTTATGTGTCTTGTAATAGATAAGCATTTTTATGCACATGATATTAATGTTCGTTGCTGCACATAATAAACGTACTTGTCTTAAGAGGAGCGCAGTGCTTGAATCAAGAAAAGTTGCAAACTGTACTTGTTTGCAACTAGCGACAATAAATTTGCAAAATGAATTTCGACAACTGCAACTGGTAAATGCTTTAAGGATTAAATTTGTGTGTATTTATTTACTGCCGTAAGCAGCAGCATGATTTGTCACATTGTCATTGTCGCCAAACTGTCAAAAGTTTTATTGCAAATGGGTATTGACAGATGATTTTTCTCTCACTGCGTGACAAAAATTTTCTCTTCAAATAACGTTCACTTAATAAAAGTAAGCTGCAACTGCCTACAAATTTACACAATTAGTTAAGTAAATGCACTCATTTGAAAGCTCATCTTTTGCGCTGCTATTATTGTGTGCAAAAAAAATTTTCTGCATTAAAGTCATTGGAGAAATTGAAATTATACTTGCGACACTGTCAAAGTTCATGAAAACCTGCCTTCTTTTCTACAATAATTTGCGCTAGGCACAGCGAAATGTCAAAGCAGATTTTAGTTCCTCTAGTTAAATAGTAAAATTCAGTACTATAATGATAATAGTAATAAAAGGAAGTAAAAGTGAATACACACTTTATTTGATTTTTCGACGCTATCTAAAACAATTTACTTTTTTACAGGTGAAATCGAAGAGCTGATTGCCGACCCGATTGCCAAGAGTCAGTTTGTGCCTTTGTCAGACAGTCTTTGTTGGACTATTCATGAGCTCACCTCATCAGGTAAGCCTGTCTGCCTTTATCTACATAGTTGGTTGAGTGTGTAATGGGAGAAGTTTTGAAAAGAAAGAAAGGAAAACAAACTAGACTAGACTTATATTCTCTCAAAGGCTTGATAATATGTTGCACGATAGATCATTACACCACCACCACCGGATAATATAATAGCACAGTGAGAAGTCCACTTGATTCATATTTTGCCATTGTAATACAAGTTTCAATGGACAGCGTATGTAAATAAAAATATAAAGCGTGCTTCTTTATTGCCATTATCTTTTAAAGTCAACATGTAACATGTGTGTCGGACAAGTTTGCATGCTTATAATTTAAATATCAATGAATATGTCTATGCTCCCACGAAAAAAAAAACTTTTTTATTCATATTTTCAAAGCGTCATCATCTTGGTACTTTTACTGCTTTATAAGCTGTTATATGAAAGCATATAGGTATAGGTAATATCATGATGGTATGAAATTTATGATTCAATATTTTTGTGCGTGTATATTCCATGTGCATTAACAGGTTGTTGCGCTAGGTTTGCCCCTGCTTTGTATGCAGCGACGTCTTAATCAAAATCAAATCAAAATTTTTCTTCCTCACTCACTCAGTCAGTGAGTAATATTCAATCAATCAATATTAAATTGAAGAGTTTGGGAATACACGGTCATCTGCAGTTTTGCTTTCATCCGTACTTTAATTAAGACAATGGTCCCTCTTATTGTTTTTGTTGTTCTTTAATACTTTTCTTTGTGGTCATCCTCATCATCATCATCAATGAAATAGGTAATAAAGAGAGTGTAAAACTCTATTATCAAAAAGTAAAAGTTTAATCAATCTCATCGTCATCAGCTGCCTGCGTAGTACTTGTAGCAGTTGTGTATGTGAAGGGGCGTTCCCAAAATATATTTATTATATATAGTTTATTTTCAAAGCAATCGGAATTCAAATGTTTTAGACACATTGATGATGATGATAATGTGTGTAGCTTGCTCTTTTATGCTTTTGTTTTATTTTTGATCACATGAAAATCTTTGTTGTAATCATTATTCCATCATCATCAACAGCAACGCTAGTTATAGTAGCTTAAAGTGCCCAATAAAGGACAACACGTTGTAAAGATGATCACTTTCGTTATCAATGAAATGTTGTTGTTGTAAAAAATCATAATTTTGCACGCGTTTTAACGACAAGAGAGATTGCGAGTTGTACAAAACTATATTTGCATATTACGAACTACAATCTTATTACGTTTTATGAATAATGAATACAAAATATTCTCAACTTTGAGCAACAACAAGTGACCTCTTCTTTTACAACCTTGATTACTGTAGCTTTGGTCAGTGCAGTGTACCAGAATAATCACCTTTCATTTTCATTGCCCCACTAAATCACACACAGTGGCTACAAATTATGCTTTTAGTAGTATAATTTATATTTCTTATCATCGCCTGCTGTAAAGATTACTAATGCAGCTTTTTATCTCATTTTTATGTATGGTCTGTTGTATCGAAAACATCTTTTTACATCAAAATTCGCACTTTTTGTAACATTAGAGAATTTTTTGTTTGAAATTGCTGAACAAAATAAAAATCGCTAACAAATAGAAATCCTGTTCTTGAAAACCCGAGAATTCATGGTCCATCCATGAAAAAACGTCCTACGCTAGAAAATGTTTTTCCAAAATGTCTTGTAGCTATTTCTCAAATTTATTGGAGATTTTTCGCACAAAATTGCAAATAAAATATTTGATTGACGGAACATGAATTTTCCGACGCATGTAATGATATATACACCTATTATTGTTCAGTTTCTCTCTTTTTTGAGTTTAGCTATTTGAGGGTTTATGGGGTTGGTTCTCATTGAAAGTTGCCAGCTTTTCTGTATCTATATGTATGTAGGTAGTTGTGGCTGTGGCCAAAAACGTTTCACGATCACCATCAATAATAATTATTTGTACATTACATTATTATCATACCTTTTCTATTCTATATGTTTTGAGAAATATTTAATCCGGCAACGGGTCAATGTTTGTGGTTTGATACCTGAAAATGCATATCGATATGAATGAGAATAATTTAGTAATAATGAGAACGGCAGGGGGAATTCATAATATATTAAAGAATCCAAAATCCTTATAAGTATTTGCTAAAGTTTTTTGAGTTTAGCTATTTGAGGGTTTATGGGGTTGGTTCTCATTGAAAGTTGCCAGCTTTTCTGTATCTATGTATGATGTAGGTAGTTGTGGCCAAAAACGTTTCACGATCACCATCAATAATAATTATTTGTACATAACATTATTATTATTATACCTTTTCTATTCTATATGTTTTGAGAAATATTTAATCCGGCAACGGATCAATGTTTGTGGTTTGATACCTGAAAATGCATATCAATATGAATGAGAATAATTTAGTAATAATGAGAACGGCAGGGGGAATTCATAATATATTAAAGAATCCAAAATCCTTATAAGTATTTGCTAAAGTATCACTGGCACTGGCATTTTAAGACCCAATTTATTGGCAAAGAAAATAGGAATTCATGCTGAAAACAGTTGGCCAGTGTTGGCAAATGATTGAATTATTGCACAGATATCCTCGTAACCAACTAGAAATTATTGCAAAACGATGATAATTGGGGAATTTATCTCTTCTTTTGTGTTCTTATTATTACCACTCGAATCAAATTGTGATTTTTATGATTATTTTCGATTCACAAGAATTTTCATAACAAGCAAAAGTGAGATATCGTAACCTCTTGACTTTTGACACAAAACGCAAAAAAGCCATGATGATACATGAATTACAAATCAAAACTATACATATTTTTCCTTTCTTGTATAATAAAGTTTGAAGATATATGTAAATCCAACATAACACACTCATTATCATCTTCACAATCATCGTCATCACATCATCATCACCAGCATTATATTATTTGCTAATCTTCAAATGAATTTCGCTTTAAAAAAACTTTTACTTTTTTGCCTTTATGAAATGATACAGGTCAAGAAGCATTCGTGGATGATATATTTCTGAGCCTAGCGTCAGCTTTCCCTGGCATGGCGTTACCTACTAAGGAGCTCATTTATCAAACATTGGAAAAGCTGACACGTGAAAGGAAAATATATCAGACTGCCCAAGGCTATTTTGTCGTCACTCCAGATACTCACAGATATATCATGTCAACCGAGCCGTTATTGATGCAGGCATCTAGAGCTGACTATCATCTAAACGCCACTGCCTCTGATTTCCTAAGAAATGCCATCCTTCTACAACAAGGTGAGCTCGAGCTCTACATTATTCTATACCTATAGATTTATCTATCTAAGACCACACATTTTCCCTCAAGCGTGTCGATGAGCTATGTAACTGTCTGTCTGCTCAAGTGCAGACGTACAAATTACTCTTGAAAGAAATTAGCACTCCTTTTATTTTCTACTTTTCATTATTACACGCTTCAAATCTTTTTATTCTTTCTTTTTTGTTGTCTGCTACGCAGCCACAACACTGAATCCTGCGTCATCTGTACCACAAAACCACCACCACCAGCAGCAGCAAAGTGAACCACAGGAGAATACAAATGAAGAGGAGGAGGTCACTGAAAAGGAAAATCTGGATTCTGGGAGAGACTCTTTAGAATCGCCAGATCCTGACACATATTCGCTTCCGTATGGAACATTTAGACGGTACAATTCTCTTAGAGTAAGGAAGGATGCGTCGGTAAGAAAGAAATGCATAGAATTTCCTTTTGTAAATCCATGTTTCCGGTTGTTAACTGCATGTTACATAATCCCATGTTTGCTTACACATTCACAACATGCGTTTAATGAGAAAATAATTCGTTTAATCAAATTAAGCCATCAGCAGAGAGTACATTATTGTGAATCATTTTTATTTCGCTTCAAAAAGCAATTACCACACATAATTACACCTAGTTTACTGCATATTATTATCTCATTTTTAATGATAATGGATGAATGACAAGGGTACCACTGGATGCTTACCTCGACGGACGCTGTCAATGCGGCTACCTAGATCTAAAAAGAAGAACGGAAACATTTCAAGTCACGCTGGTAATGGTGTTGACCAAATAGCAAAACGAGCGGATGTCACAGACTCTTTTCAGAATCTGGATGCTTCACAGCCACCAGTAACAGTGAATGAGCAACTGTTATCACGTAGACGGAAACGTAAGTTGAAAAGCTATTTTTTCTGTGTAAAGCCTTTTTCCCCTTTTGTCTGTAGAAAGAAAATAGGTAATAATAATAACAAAGAATAAATGAAGCAGCCCACACAAACACATCATTTCTTGTTTTCAATGCAGAGGCAGGCATGCATGCATAAATAAATATAATAAATGAAAAAATGCAATAAAAATGCTGCACCCTACAATTAAATGGGAAGAGCTGATCTTATTGTTTGTTTGAATTATGTAAGACTTAATTGAAAAACTCGAAAAGGTGGTGATGGAAGCAGGTCGGACACAAATTATTTATATTATTAGGTATCCTATTCTTAGCGTGAATAGAGTAGGTATTTACGGTTATTTTTTATCATGTTGTGTTTAGTTACATGCATGGTCAGCAGCAGAGCGGTGCTTGGTTTTATAGATAATTTTTTACATCATTCATTGTTGAATGGTCACAGACATAGTGCTGTGTTCATGTAATTACCCAAGTGTTAATGGGCAAATGTGCTCAACATGGTGGCAATTATGATTGTATATTTTCATTGTGCAATTATGTCATCGCGTCGCAGTTAAAATGGTACAATTTTCTGCTTATAGCACCCATAGTTTTTATAAGATGTTTTAGACCCTCATGCAAGTTGCACAATGCCCCTATTGTGTTGTACTAACAAAATTATTAGTAATGTAAAATGCTACAATGTAAGCATGAGTAGGCAATAATAATAATTATGAAAAGTTTGTCACGTTCACACTTGTTTTTTTCTTGCTGTTTTTTTGTAATTTCTTGACTATTTTTTGTTTGCTTTACGGTTTACAGACAAGTCGTTCCTGAGTCGACTGCTGTCTTTCCGAGGTGTAAGAAAAATCAGTGGCAGGAAGGATAAATCAGGAAGAAATAGTAGCAACAGCCCTAACAAGGGGCAGACGATTGCACGAAGTGATAAGTCTTCAAGTGGACTAATTAGCTTTAGTAATAATGGTAGCCAGACTTGTAACAATAATGAAAAGGCATTATCAGTGACGAGCCCCCCTCCTGGAAGAAAAACAGAGAGGCGACCGTCATCTGGCAATATGGCAACTACATCAACACAAACTTCGTTTTCAATTGAAAATATAAATGCCGATATAGCGCTTTTGTCATTGTCTGCTGCAAGTAAAAATTCTACTCTAGAGCGAGAGGATTCAGATTCTGGCCGCTGCACGGATTCCCATTCAGATGCGGACGCGGAAATCACTGCAGCGTTGAGCAGAGGTCTCTCGCCAACAATTCATGATCACCACCGTCACCATCATCATCATCATCTCCACCCTCATATGCATGAGAGTAGAAGAAGGGATGTTGTTGGTAGAAGCCACAGTAGTTGCAATGTTTACGAGAAAATTGAAAGTGATCTCGGTTTGAAAGTTGATGTGGATGAATGTGACGGAAGGTCACCGAGATCACCCTCGAGCCAAATGAGTGTTAGCCCTAGTCCTTCTACATTTACAACTGCCTCTGCCATGTACAACAGGGGAAGTAACAATAACAGGCACCATTTGTATAGTCGCTGTCATTCCTCTGCATCATCCAATCTTTCTTCGTACAGGGACTTTTATAATCTATACAGGAGACGATACCCAAGTTATCAACAATCTACGCCAACTTCATTAGAGTCCGCAGAGCTAAATGAGGCACTGAGATTTAGACCACAACAGCCTATTCGATATCCACCACGCTCATTTGAAAGGAAGCAGATATTTGATGAGATAAGTCGGGGCTCATTCAAAGAGAAAAAGCACGGTAGGAACAAAGCAGTTTCTATTGTGTGTAACAATAGCGTCAACAGCGGTGACAACAATGGCAAGCTCTCTCGAGCTGGACACCATCCATCTGTAGAAAGCATTTTTACGGTGAGTACTGGCAACAATAACAACACCAACAGAAATGCTGACAACTGCATTCAACCAAGAGGGGGATTGAATGAGTCTACGAGGGAATCTAGCAAAACAACAGCAACAACAAATGCAACTAGTACTA
Source organism: Homidia socia (assembly GCA_036850745.1). Lineage (NCBI taxonomy): Eukaryota > Metazoa > Arthropoda > Collembola > Entomobryomorpha > Entomobryidae > Homidia > Homidia socia. The sequence continues at coordinate 771 of JAANSP010000335.1, read as the reverse complement.
CTACCGTAACTAACTCGGCCCCAATGACCACGATTCTCTCCCAGACTTTAAAGAACACCACAAATGTGGAATTGGAATTTCGCCTTCCTTTGGGCAATATTTTCAGTGCAGCTATGGCAGGTGGAAATGCCGCATCAACAACAAGCGCATCATCTTCATTTACAGCGTCTTCTTCTCCAAAGGACAAATTAGGCTCAGGGCGATCGCCGCTTAATGAGAGCAGCAGCATCCATTATAAAACAGAGTTAGGAGGAGAAAGAAGAGATTGCACTTTGAGCGAAGTGAATACAATGGTTAATGACTTGTTTACAATTAAGAGCTTTGTCAAGACCAACCCACTCAATGATGAATTAAGCTCCACTATAGAATTTAAAACAAGGGGCAACAGTGTTGGTGGTAACGGCAGCAGCAGCAGCAATAATAATAATAATAATCATAGCAGTGCTAATAATTCAAAGACAACTCACATTATTGAAGCAGTCTCCTCAAAGCCTTTTGCAGACATTCATACGAAATTTAATCGTGAAAGCGAAATAATCTAAAGATATTAGCATTTTTTATCAATTACTGAGAACAATTCGTATTATTATCCTTAAGATACATGCACAAACAACTGTCGGTGAACTCTAGATAAGAGCAAAAAAGAGAAGGAGAGGAACACTACAATATACACGAATAATAACGACGCCAAGATAAGGGCTATTTTTTGTAACGTTACCTTCTTGACGCTTTATACTCTATCTGTACTCATTCGTGCATTTTAAAATGTTT
>JAANSP010000334.1:0-23515 GCA_036850745.1 Homidia socia | reverse complement strand
ATTTTACTACAAAAGCTTCCGAAAAGATTGCACGGCAAGGTTTCACAGATAACTACCATATGTCTAGCTAGATTATACATTAGGAGCAAGTAGCTCGATTGCAACCAGTTCCAGTTTCTACGAAAGGTTATTTGCTTCACTTATATAAACGACCTTGGTTTTCGGTTTGATACTACTTTTTATCTTTATAACAAATCTTGCAAGTAAGGTAGTAAGAAGCAAGCTGGGCGCATTATTAAATTCTTGGTTAGTGAATGGTATGCGAAACCTGTAGGGAATGCAAGTAATGTAACCGTCCTAAACTGCTACCGAATGGAATATATTATACATTACATTGCCATTTTGCAGTTTATGAACAACAAAAGTACGTTGATGGTGAAAGTTGTGGCAGTATTAAAATGAAATAAAATCCTAAACTAGGAACACAATGTATATGCATTATTGATATAGGTAGCTTGCTTGTAAACTTTTTTTTAAATTCCTTTTCTATTAGGCGAATAAAATGGTAAAATGCTTTATATGTTTTCAAATAATATACAACACTTTATAAAAAAAAATGAATAATTAATATGTTCGAAATTTTTGTTTATAAAAATTAGCTGCATATGCACACATGCATGATTTATATATCTACAAAGTTATTTAAGGTATTATTACTAGCTATGAGCTACTTCTGTTTTCCTCAATTTGTACCTGCATGAGAAACACGAATCGTTATACAATAGAGCACTGAAGTATTATAGAAATTGAAAAATGTCATTACTTATGCCATTTCATTCTATACATTTCCACTTTCCTGATTTCAAGATAATTACCAACAAAAGCTCATTATTTCATTTCATGTAAATTTACAATTACAGTTTGAAATACACATAGATGTACCTAAGCAGGCTTGTGTTGTAGTCCTATAAACGCATTATGTATTTTTCTACACACTCATGCTCGATTAATGCCTGCGTATAGCTTTTGCATGAAAAACGCTTGTGAAATGGAAAAAATCTAGTTTCCTACTCCTTTAGTAATTCATTCTTTTTGGAAACACGAGAAACAAAACTTTTATTGCTACCAACCCACCGACCAACTATAACTATAGCGTCTACTTTTAAGTAAACTACGAAACAACAGCAAGCGGAGCAAAAAAACTTTTTATGCATGTTATTTCTTCCTGGAAAAGTAAAACTCTCTCTTTCCCTTTGCTACTGCCTATTCCTACTCAGTGCCTCCTACTAACAAATCCACATGGAAGATGTGAGTGGGAATGGCGTAGCACTGCACGTTATGTACGTAGTTCTTTTTGGTAGCAGTGGTGGTGTTATGTATGATATTAAACTAACGCAGCAGCACCCACTACTAGAGCACTAACCAGCCAGCAGTGGCAGCAGCAGAAATAGTACTGCATCTTTCAGAGGAGCAGAGTGCAATGGCTTTGGACCTGGATAAAGCATTATCGATTTTTACTGGAGCTCATAGGGGAAACTCGTCGTCAGTCACTCTCTATTGTGTACTTGTTCCATTATATTTTCCAATGTGCAGTTGAGTGAGTTTCAGGGTAAATGCATTCTCATTTTCCATCTTCCATCCATCCATCCTGAATAAAAAGTTAAACATGTGTAAATAAACCATCATGTATATTTATAGCATGCAGATAATAATAATAAAAAATATTTTCCTACATGTTTACAAAAGGCTGTATGTATGCAATTATGCATTGCCAACTATCTGTAACTACCTTGTCTTCTTTTCTATAATTTTTTAGCATACTTATTATTTCATTTCATTCTTCAGTTTTTGATCATTGCGTTGCAGTAAAAGTACATGCTATATACATAAATGAGTGCAATTCGTACTTCATCTCCTTCAAGTGCAATTTTGAATAAAAAAAACTTTTCCTTTGGGTGTAGTTAGCTTGTGTCAGCACTTCTTTTAAAAGAAAAAAGTTTTTTTTGACAAATTTTTATTACTTTGTGGCAAAGTAAACTTTGAATACAGGACACCTTTTTCTAAAAGTCCATCTTTTATATCTCTACAACAGCAGAGTTTAAAAATTATAACTTCAAAACAGGATTAAAATTTAGCTTTCCACAGGTTCTTATTTGGCTATGTAAGAGTGAAATCAAGTTGATGATTAGGTTTGTACCGTGGTATATCGCTGATGGTAAGAGGCGCAATAATAGCGTACGTTAGTTTAGTGTTTTTCATAAATGTCTTGAGCGTCCTTGATTATGATAATGGCAAGACTTTTTGATGGTTATGTTGTTGTTGGAAAAGTTTTTGATGATCACATATTCGCAATTCATATTGTCCTTACGAGATTTTACCACACGCATCGTTTTGATACTGTCCAACTTTCCCCAAAAGCAAATTTCATATTCTCTGCCATGCTAAATATTTATATAGAATTACATACCTATAGTTATAACTTGTAAAATGTATGGTGATGCGATGGTATGATGAGATGCACGACATACTTTATAGACATTGATACATAAAAAGTACACGTTGGTAAATACATATTTCATTGGAGATCTCCGAGTCACAATCCTCGGTATATTTGTTTATAATTCACTTTTATTACAGTGAATGAGACAAATATAAAGATAAAGAATTTCTTTTTGATGATCACATATTCGCAATTCATATTGTCCTTACGAGATTTTACCACACGCATCGTTTTGATACTGTCCAACTTTCCCCAAAAGCAAATTTCATATTCTCTGTCATGCTAAATATTTATATAGAATTACATACCTATAGTTATAACTTGTATAATGTATCGTGATGCGATGGTATGATGAGATGCACGACATGTACTTTATACATTGATACATAAAAACTACACGTTTGTAAATACATATCATCTCCGAGTCACAATCCTCGGTATATTTGTTTATAATTCACTTTTATTACAGTGAATGAGACAAATATAAAGATAAAGAATTTCTTGGATAATGCTGTTTGCAAGATACAAGATTTTGTCCTTCGTATCTCCAAAAAGCAAAATGGAATAGTAAAGTGAGTGAGTAATCCACTCTAGTATGTGCCTGCGCATTGGGCGTGCGTGTTTATAAAAGGAAAACTGTGAACTGAACAAATTTTTTGTATACATTTTAATCAGGAGTAACTTTGTAAGCATATGGATTAGAGATTGAAAATAATATAATGCTTGACTGTGCTGCTCCAAGAAAAGAACACACTCTGTAGCTTATAAAGTTAGTATAAAATGCTGGAGTTGAAACCACATCATAATACCGGCGGTATTTGTTTACTACTATTTATCTACTATTACTGCACCTTGTAGAAAAACTGAAACGTTTTGGCCATGTCAATATATGAGAACATGATCAATTAACGCTATCTGATTTAAATGACAGGTACGAGTGCAACAAACCAATTCCGTCAGCGTCATCACGAGACAACTGCGGAATCGCAAAAATTATTGTAAAGCTAAAATATGATGTTAATGCAGATTTACAATACAATCTTATAGTTTTGGAATTGACTGTGAGTAACCGTGGCATTACATTTGTGCTTTACTTTTAAAATTACATCACTAATATGCAAGTGTGAACTCATCATTGTCAATAACCTCTTTTATTTACACACTGTGAGTTAATGCAGACATGTTTTGAGAAATAAAATGAAACACCATGTAATATGCATTCAATATACCGAATTGAAACAAATACGCCAAGATATTTTGCAATGAAAAGCAAAAGTCAGAGAAAATGATGATGCATAACAGATTCCATGTGTCCGATCCTCCTCTGCTGCGCTTATATAAGAATGCGTATATATCTTGTTGATTGCCTCTCTGGAGATCAAGTGTAGATTTAAAAACTCATCGCAAGCATACCAAAGCACAATTTACTTTTATCCATCAATGAACATGCAAAAGCTTTAAGAAAAGTCCCAAAAACTCCTTCAGATTTTTTGTGCATTCACAAGTTGTTATATTTCACATGATAATCCCATGGACAGTATTCTTTTTGTTCGTCGTAGTATTTTTTGAGGTTATTTTATGCGTGCGTTTTTATGCATAATACATGTGTATTGCATTAAATGTATGCATACATACATACGTAAACCATGAAGGAATGAGCATAAGAAATGAGAACCCGTGAGCCTGAGCAGCAGCAGCAACACACATTATTATTCGTTTGTTTTACTTTACTTGCTCTTACACACACAAACACAGCCAGCGAGCCAGCACACTACTTTTCTTCCAGTGAAGAAGAGACGACCGAGAATCCTACAAGCGTAGCCGGTTCATTCACCTTGAAATCACAATTTTTATCTATTTTTTGCAGCATAAGCAACATGCCATACCACAAGCACAATGAAAAAGCCCTTTTCATTGCTGCTGCTGAAGAGCAGCAAAAGAATAGAGACGGAACGCTGCTCATTTATACACTTGCTAATATTATTCGCTCACTCACTAACTCTCACAATCAGTCAGTCTGTCTACGTGTAGTGGTACCTATGTACACTGAAGCCTGATAAGAAATTCGTTTGTAATTTCGCTACGATATATGTACATAATAACACACAATTTATACGAAATGATAGTAATACCACCTGTCTTATAAAAGATTGGTTTACAAATCCACCTTATTCAGCCTACCCACTTCATACCTACCTAGTTGAATCTCTGTTAGCAAAATGTATTTGCAAGGGTTGTTCACCTTATGCAGCCTACCCACTTCATACCTACCTAGTTGAATCTCTGTTAGCAAAATGTATTTGCAAGGGTTGTATGATGATGCTGGCCAGAGTGGTTTTTTAACGTTTTAGGTGACGCTTATGCATACCACATTTGCCGAGTAAACATTGTAAAGTGCAAATACACACTACTGCGTAAGTTTTGATGGTATTGCATAGCACGCTTTTTACAAAAATGCTAGCCATCATCATCCTGATACTGATTATATGTGAACTTGAAGCACAATAATATGTAGTTAAATACATTATATTTTTTGTCTTGTTCAGTCAGTAATTTTGTTTTTGCTGCACTACTACCATATTAATATCTTGTTGATCTATGTCAGTATGGATGCCTGTGCTTTTATATGGTTCGGGTTTGTTGTACATCATCTTCGTGGTAAAGATTTGATCCTTACTCGGCATATCACATTCGAAATTCGAATCAAATAGACAAGTGATTTTCACCTTTTTCTGTGATGCCATGTATAGTATTATATTATTGTATGAATAATGTTTGGTTGTTGGGTTCTGATAATGTAGCCATTTTCTTCTGTGAGCCTGTGCTTTTCTCGTATGTAGGTACATACGTGTTGTATAGGTTTGTGGAGCTTTTGATGCATTTTATTTGGTACATACCAGATTTTTCTCAAACAAGTCCGTTTTGTTCTTTGTTTTTTTTCTGCAAATCTTTTCGCTACACATTTTCTGTAACGTGCATTTTACACCAAGAGTCTTTCTTCTTTTCGTCGCATCGTAATAAAATGTGGCAACAGTGTGGCATTCATTTGAAAGATGAAAACCTTGCACTGCAGCTTTTGTTTATCATCATCATGATCATCGTCGTATCAAAAAGCTTATTATATCCGCTCATTCCGCTCGGCTCGAGAGTCGCAGCAAGTAAGACTTGTTGTAATCCATCTGAAAATGATATGATCTTGTACATTATGCTTTTGTAGCAGAGTAATAATAATATTACCTTTTGTAGGTTTTGTAGGTACGTAATCATCCCAGCACTCATTCATTGCTTATTTCATTTCCAACTCCAACAACATAAACATTATAATACATTCTCCGATAATAAACTATGAATATGACCTTTTTCTGTCTTCACAGAGGGTGATCGTAGTAATCATATCATCACCATACATCAACGTACGCATGTTAGGTATACACTTATTACATGTCTAAATTGTCAACCGAATAGCAAGTACAATGCACGAATCTAATTACAATTTGTACAACCGCAGCTACTGCATAATTTTTTTTCTTAATGAATCTCAATTCCTATTACTCATCAGAACAGGGGATAGACAAGAAAAAAATGTAGTGATTGATTGAGGGATGTGCATTTTTTATTGTGACGATGATGATGATGATGTTAGACAAAGATGACATGGCAAGATGTAGCAGCAATCATGAGTATTATTATGAAAGAAACAATCATGTTAACAATAATTGATTTTGTTTTATTTTCAGATGGATTTCAAAAATATCCTCGAAGGGGCTCGTCCATTTTTTCAAGGGCTTCCACAACCATTAGGTCAGAGTAGTCCTGCCACCTCTGAGTCAGTATCGACAAATGCAAAAGAAAAGGAACCAGTTGGAAATCACAGTGCTGGCCACAACAATCGTCATCAGGCGTACCATGCCAGTGTGATTACTAATCATAGTAGCGGCAGTGGCCTAAATAGAAACGGAAGTAATAATGCAGCACTTCCATACAACAGTAGTAGTACGAGTCATCCTGTAAGCAGTGAAAATGCAAATGATGGCTCCATGAACAACAATAACAATTCAACTAATAACAACAATAATACAAAACGTGATAAGGACCCAAGTGGTAGTGTCGTTAGAAAAAACAGTCATTCGGTTAATAGCGTAAGCCCAAGTGTCGTGACGCCGCAGAACACATCCAATACGAGTGGAAAAAGCGGAAGCGCGAGTGGCGTCCCATCTCACCCCCTCCTACAAGGTGGCTTTGCTAATACGCACTCCCCTCGAAGCAATAGTAACAGCAGCGGTCAATGTCATGTGCCAATTCATGTTCCTTTAACGATTCCCCTGCCTAATCATCATCAGGTAAAATGATGTTTCCAATTTTAACTACCTAATTAAAAATTTTAAATCATTCTTTATGGAAAGAATTAAGGGTAAACATAAAACAGATATAGTAGTAGTAGTAGTTAATAGTAGCATTAAAATTTTATGTCATTTGCTTCAAAATACATTAAAAAATTACAACTACCAATTTGGTTTCGCTATAATATCAATATCTATTATTATTGTGGTCAAAGTCAAGGTTGCCTGTTGACCTTGTTTCAGAGATAAATTAAAAATTTAGCCTGTAGTTATCTTCAACATACCTGAATTCAGCGTGAAGTATTAGTAATATCGTTTGAAGAATGAAAAGAAGAAGCAACAATAAATTCATCATATTATATGTATGTATACATACCTAGCAGAAAGCAATATTGCCTGAGGGAATGCAATTTTTCACGGTTTATTAGTTCGTTAGCGCATGCCATGTCCTAAAGTGCGATTTTATTGTGCTTTTCCCATATACTTCTTTTTTTATCGTAGGGAGAATAGCGTGTTCTTTCTAAATACATCAAAGATAATATATCTTTTGAGTGTTGGTTGTTTAGTTTACTATAATATCTAAATTGTAATATTAACAAAAATCTATAAAAAGAAGTTGGTAAATTATTAAAGAATTCAAAGCCTCCACTTGTTTTAAGGAGATTCGTTAACAACCACATATGCATACAGATTATTACAGATATTATGTATGTATGAATATGCAATGCATATCTTTTGTCTTTTCTTGTTATGCAGTCGTTATTAGAGGGTGTAATATTATTTAATTCAAGCATATTTTTATACATATACTTCACCCAAGATTGAGTTTAGGCGTGCTTTTCCGCATGGGCACAGATCCAACGAGAAGAATTTTATAGCACGCTCTTTAGTTTTGATTGCCTGAAAGATATCTGCTGTGTAGAGTACGTAAAGAAAATAGCACGATTTGATCACATAACAGTAACACAGAATAGAGTCGTGTCGAGTGAGTGAAACTGAATCGTTTACGATGGATATTTTGCAGCTGAAGTAAATAAATATGTTTATGCAACGATGACAAAAAGAAACGTCATCATTATCAAAAGCACTCTTAGTTATAGTGCTGTTGTATGTTAAAATGTGATTTCTGCCTACTCTTAATGACTGGGTATTCCTTGTAGACATGTACATTTTCTATTTACCTATTATCCGCTAAAATTGTACATTCTTATCTTATATCTAAAGCTAAGTCTGTGTAGTGCTAATAAGTTATCTTATGAATCAAGTTTAAAATGTTACGCTTGAATAGCTTTTAGTCTGTTGTTGTTGATGTCACAAGTCAAATCGTAACAGCAGTGCAAGTAGGACAGAGAGTTGTTCATTCATCTAACCAAATAACCAAAAAACACTATTACATTTAGCCGCATAGAAGCATCTCTCCTCTAACAGCTTGACATGTACTATCCTTTCAAAGAATATATGAGTCATAAATGTTTACTGGTGCAGACGGCTTTTAATTTGATCATCCAGATAGTTTACAATTTACATTTTCAATTAACCTTAAAATTAAATGAATACATGCACTTGATTTACATAAAACAGAAAGTAGTACAGTTAACCAAGTTTAAAATATTCGTTATTGTGGTGAATTGGTGGACGATGAATATGGATATGGAAGCAGAAATAATTCATTTGCGTGTACATCTTCCACCTCTTTTTTATCTTTATTCAGTTGACAGAAGTCTTAAATCTTAGTTTGCTAACCAAGAGGTGTATCGAGACTTGCAAAATATTTTTTATGTTGGATTATGGTAAAGTTGGATTGATCGATGTGACGAATTTTCGCATACTAAAGAATGCATGACTATATATCATGTTGTATAGTTCACGTGTAACGACTGTTTCGGCAAACGTGTAACATGTAGATTCTACCTTACAAACAAGCAGCTTTCATGAGTCTCCAGTGTCCCCAGAATAAAAATCCGTCTTATACCTATATTACTTATGCACACCTCTGGAACAAAGCAGTTCCACTTTTCCAGTTAGCAGGTTTTGGGCTAGGTACACAAAGCATATGAAAAGTATGCATATTACTCGTGGAGTAAAATCCGTCTTATACCTATATTACTTATGCACACCTCTGGAACAAAGCAGTTCCACTTTTCCAGTTAGCAGGTTTTGGGCTAGGTACACAAAGCATATGTGAAAAGTATGCATATTACTCGTGGAGTCTCCCTTTTTTATATGATTGCATGTAATGGTCTATATAGAGTTTGCCAGTCCTTACCTCTATTATACAATTCCAAGTCTATTTCCTGCCTTGTGTATTCATATTTTTCTTTGTATGAAAATGCTGTAGTGGCAAACTTCCCCTGTGCATTCAAAAGTTAGCAAACTTTCAGAAAGACGACGTGGCGTAAGATTTCATTTAAAAAACAGGAAGGGAAAAGAAAATTGAAATACATTTTTTTCTCAATCCTGTGCTTCCAGATAGATAATAACTTTTTGCTCTTTGAAGTATTTCTTCACTCTTGTTCAACACAATTTTTGATTGAACCCTTTGAGTCAATTACTACAAACGTTCCTGGAAATTTAAACATAGGTGTTTTTGTGCATGAAACAGCACAAAATGAACAGCAAGATAGATAAAAGGCGCATCTCTACTTTATTCACACTCTTAACAATCAAGAATACAATAATTATTTGCAAGTTAATTTGTAAAACAAGGAAAAATAGCATATAAATAACTTTATGGGAAGGAAACAAGAAAATTGCCTGTTTCCTTGCTGCAAATTAAGCAATCTCAATCTAATTTTAAGCATTACTTAAAGTAAAGTACACGTGGTGGAAAGTATGCCATAATATTGATTTCTCGTATTTTCTCTTGCTTAAACAAGCACTAACCTTTCTATAAACAATAATGCTTGAATACTATTCTACATAGAGATAGTCAACAGTATAGGTATCAACTAAAACCTTATAATAACCAGGAGCAGTTTCGTTCTCATCGCTGGTATGTTGCACAACTGTTTTGCTTGGTGAATAAGACCAAAAAGTTTCTCTCTACTTTTGTCAGAGAGAGTGAGAGAGACTAAAAGTTCCTCGCCAGCTGCTCACAGTTTCAGCTTCTTCATCGTTCTTTTTTTATCCAAGTGCAAGTTCCATTGGTAGTAGTAGGAATACTTTGCAATGCTGGAGTCGTCGTGGACTCTGGAAAATAGATGGAAGGAGAAAGAGGCAACAAGGACGAAATCAACAACCACGGAAAGTTAGTTGTCTAACTTTGAGCTCCCTCTTTCACAGTACAATGACTTAAGTTTCTCTAGCGCTGAAGAAAATAGCTCCTCGCCCAACACGTTCTACCATTCTGCTACATTCATTCCTGGGTATATGTTATAATAATAGTAGTAGTTGGTGTGTGGTATAGTACAGTATTAGTATATATATGCATATTGACAATGTACCATAAATCTGTTTGGGCGTCCTATATATCTATATATATCAAGAAATAGCAATAATATATGATATAAACTTACTTTCCGAGATACATCCTTTACAGTAGACACATCTACAACAAAAAATACTATAATAATAAAAGTACAACTTTCCTCAGAAGGCGATCGTGCCATCATAAAGCCTTGTGAATCCTACTACGTTTGCTTACTTTGGCAAAGTCAAAAATGGGCGATGAACGACATGCATGGCACAAAAATGCCAGTTATTGTATTCTTTCTTGTCTCTCTCTCTCTCTCTTTGCTCGTGTGTTTTGGATAGACATGGCAGTGAAAACTGACTGAAATTTATGCAATGAAATAGCAGGCGTACATTATTACTACAGTAAGTGTCTCATGTCAATTTACTGTATGTAATATATCTATCAGAAACAAAGAAATTCAATTATAATATTTGAGGGTGATACGTGTAGAGTTTTCATTAGTCACTTATTGCGACTTTTTAAAGTTCTGTCACCGAAAAAAATTCAACTACTTACAATTAAATAAATCGTCATTGTCTTCTTGAGTATTTATTAGTATTATGTATTACAAAAATTACAAAAAAGTATAAAGAGATCGTTTTCCATGTTGTGGTCGCTTTGCCTGATTCTTGTAGTCTTGTCTTATGCGTAAATAACTATAGTAAAAACGCTTCGAAAGAAAGCAATCTCCGTTTGAAAATACGATGAAACATCAAAGACTGCCGATGGACTAATCTTGCTAAATTGTCTAGATGTATACTATAACAAGCAAGTCGCTGTCCTTATAAAACGCTCTCTGATAGTGATGTGCGTGATGTTCGTGATTAAGCTATTAAGCGTCGCCTTTTCGTAGTATCGTTTTTATGTTTGACAAACATTTTTTGAAATCTCTGAGCTTGATTTGATAACTCCATTTTATTTTCGTCATTATTTATAGGTTTTTCATTATTTTTTGTGTTTTACAGTTCTAAATACGTACCATTGAATCAAAGGCTAAAAAGTAAAACTAGATTTTCTCGAAGCTGTCATGTAGAAAATGTGTTCTGGTTAATGTGTAGGAATTAGGGGCAAAGTAATACTTTCTGCATCTAGTTTTGTTATTTCAGGTATAAACCAATTGGAAATGACAAGTGGATTGTCGTTCAAGTCAGTGTCAATATTCTCATTACTGTCATTACATTAAATGGTTAATGTTAAGATAAGCCCAAGCCGACTGATAAATTGCTATTTATTATTGTGGTTATTACAAACGATCTTGTAACAGTGGTTGGCGTAGCTCGCAGCAGGCTACACTGCATTTAAAGATGAGCCGGATACTTCCTCAATCAACAGAATATATGTAGGTGATAGTAAGCAATCGGCAATCATGTGTCTGTTATTATTATCCTAGGTAAATGTATTTTTATAACGTGTGTATCTTACCTTACCTCAGTGTGCTCTCTAATGAAAATTACTGCAAATATATACGTAAATGATATGGTAGGATTAATCGTGTGTAACTTTTATTGTATTCCTCTCCCAATCCTTTCTCGGCATCATTATTTTTATACCGTTTCCCTTGGTAGACCCCAAAAACTTGATTTCAGAGTTTATTGAGCTGTATTTATATCCCAAGTTGGTGACCTTGATGTTACTACATCATCTTTCCTGAAGGGAAAATTTAGCTGTCATAAGGTGACGAATAAACAACATGTAGATGGGTCTTCCAGACCTTTTCAAAAGAATGAAGAAGCAGGTAATATTTATGCCCGTCTGTATGGTAGTAGTAGTAAATGTTTCAAACTGAAGCAAACAACAAGTATTTTTAGGCAAGATAAAGTCAAAGTACGTTTCTACGAATAAGTAAGAACCAAGAATGTTTTCATAACTTTTATTTTGGGTTGCTAATTAGAATGAAGAAGCAGGTAATATTTATGCCCGTCTGTATGGTAGTAGTAGTAAATGTTTCAAACTGAAGCAAACAACAAGTATTTTAGGCAAGATAAAGTCAAAGTACGTTTCTACGAATAAGTAAGAACCAAGAATGTTTTCATAACTTTTAGTTTGGGTTGCTAATTTTTCTTTATGCTCAAAGTTTTATGTATGCAGGCTTTCCAACAAAAAGAAAATTTGACTTTTTTTATAAACATAGCAGAAGCTTATATAATTGTGATATTTCACGTTGGTTGCTGACTAGTATACATCGTTTTTATTTTATTTTTCACCTCTGACGAGATTAAAAACGCATCACCTCAAAGATGGAAAATATTGAAAAAAGGCCCGCTTTACTGCATAATAGTTAAAAGTTGTGCAACTCACTATCAGACATACAGGCCATATAACCTGATAGCTTCAAAGTTATTGTAATACGCGTATTTTTCTTACAGCTATTATATGATATGGTATGCATCATCCAACTCGACATGAATATATAACTTAAGGGTAGCTACCCTTTGGAAAAGAGGGAAGTTCTACTTGATTTGTGAACCTAAACGCACATAAATGTTGGAAAGCATTATTATGGTATACATCGAGACAAGTAATATGCTTTTTTACTTTAAAAGAACATAATAGTATATTGCTGCGTTCAGTATAGCCCTCGTCCATGAATTGGTTGGATATTTGGGTTCTTAGGTATAGGAGTATGACCCATTATTCCCCAGTGTCAGACCTTCCCTCTATTATTAAAGCCTTTTCCCTTTCTTCATCTTTCCACTCGCTCCAGCCAGCCTGGTCAGGTCTCTCTTGTCTCTCCTCTCTCTCTCTCTCCCGTACTTCACATGTTCAACTCAACACACAGCATGCATGACTTGGTTAGGTATTAGAACCATTATTAAAGTAGGAAATGCGATAAAGAGAGTCTAGGCCACCACTACCACCACCAGTCGCATATATATAACCTAACAACACGGTAAAAAATTCTTAAGTACTAGAGCAGAGCAGAAGGTAAGGTATTCTGAGACGGCTTAAATAAATGTCATTTGACAAATGCATTTTGTCATGATGAGAAAGAGATGCAGTGAGCTACATGGATCTACAAAGGAGCACGTCGTATTTCTTTCTTTATTTTTTACGTCTTTGTTGGTGGTGACGATGACTTTAGTTTTTTGGAGAACAGCAAGCAAGCATGGATGCATGTTTCGTTGAACCAGGCAGAAAAAGGCATTTTTTGACTGGATATTTTCTTTTTTGTTCCATGCATATTTATGCCTACGTACGTATAATGCATCAACGTTTTCAACATAATATTGCATATACAACCACAACTAACATAATATGCATGCATGTCCATGTGTATAGTGTTTATGGAAAAGAGGAGAGAAACAGGGTATATATTAGAAACGAGAACCAAGTAAGCACAAAGCATCATACATACACGCAAAGCTTTACTTGTTATGTACATAACTGGATGTGTTGTGAGGGATTTTCTTATTTTCGTAGCGGACTTTTTATTCTTCTTTTCCATCACTGGTTTAGTGTGTGTTCAATGTTTCTGTTTTGTTCCTGAGAGGCTCGTTTATAGTTTCAGTCAGTCAGTCGCTATTTAGCCCTGTATCGGGGAGTGTCCCTTGAGGGTTCTGTGTCTGTGTGTATAATAATATATAAGTAGTTGTTACTTTTTTTTCTTCCGTAATGTACCATATAGTATCATTATGCAACTACATTAAGCTAACATTGTGTGTAGTGTGCATCCTATTTTATATGTAAGTAGGTAACAGCCAAATGGAGAGATTTGGTGGCGCAGTGCCCTTTTCCAGCATTAAAAAGTTTGCATCTTTTATGTGAGCGTACCTACGGGCATACAGAATCATCATTGTATATAAAACAAAAATAATATCCTTGTAGAACGCAAGTAAAAGTCATTCTTGACATGTGTGTGTGATTAATAATTATTAGTATTTTGCACAGAAACGTGCACAAAAGTGCCATTAGTTCTTTTTTAATGCAACGCAAAATATTATTCGTGAAAAAATGTAGCCGCAAAATTATTCATTTATTGTTATTATTAAGCTAATTAGCTGTCCGCCTAAAAATGGGTGAAGAAAGCGGTTTCGCTACTCGTGCAAAAGTGAAAAACAGCTTCATTATTGAGTTACAGAGAAATGGTAGTACCTTTTCCAAATGTGTGTGCCTGATATGGAACATAAAAGAAATAAAATAAAATTTTGTGGAAAAAAGGAAGCCAGCCATTTCCTCATCATAATTTTCAAAGAATAGCAGTGTAACAGCTACATTCTATCCTGTTGCCTTTCAACATTTTTTTACATCTTCAACTTCACAATAATTTACCAGCACCATCATGGAATACGGTTGATATATAAGTAAGTGGTCGTTCTGAATGTATTGTTGTGCCGTTTTTTTCGTTTACAAGTGCTCCTAAAAGTGCTATCATGTGTGGTCAAATGTTACATTCTGAGATTTTTCTCATTGGTGAATTGATTTTATAAAAAATTATACGTTGAGCTTGTGTCGACGTTGCTATTTTATGGAAGTATGGATGAAAACTGGAAACGAAAGAGAGAGTAAAAAGAATAGTGCAGGCAGATTGTTCAGCAAGAAGAATTTTTTTCACCATTCGGCTCTACTTTTCCACACGACTTGACATTTTTCTCTGAAGAAAGAAACTCATAGAGTCTATATGTGTGTTTAGAGTTCTTTTTCCACCAGCCCTGTTGGAGAATTAAATTAAGCAGTTAATGCTCATAATATTTTTTATCTTGCCTTTAAGGATGAATAATTTGTCCGTTTATTGTGCAGTTAATGTTGACATTTCCCTGGCTTCACTTATAACATACTTGGTTGGTGTTAAGCAAATCTACGTTTTCCCGACAATTATTTTTTATCAGCAGATATCAAAGAGAGCATCAGTAGTAGTAGCCAACTCGGTCTATTCTCATTCATAAAGAGCGATACTTAAAAAGGAAGAAGAGAACTACAGGACGTTAAGACAGAGTAAAGTACCTAGTAGTTATTAATATTTTAGATAAAATAGCAGCAAAAATACAAAAAAAAACTTGTATTGCTTCTCTCTTTACCTTCAAACAAATTTCGTACAAAATTTGTTTGAAAACGAAAAAAAAGATGTTGAGAAATATAAGAAAAGTAGAATGAGTACCTTTAGAAGAAAAGCAATTTCATCATGATACGATATTATTATTATTATTACTTTGAAAAAAAGAGAAGCGCTGTTTCTTCTTCTTCTTCCTTCGTATTCTTTCACAACTTAAGCATCAGCGTTACACAGCTGAAGGCAACCGAGCGAACTCTATAAAAGATCTCTCAACATTTTCCTTTTTTCTCCTGCTGCCTTCAACGCTTGACTCCCCCATAGAGAAAAAGACATGGCAAAACTCTCATGTTATCTGCTATAATATATACACGTACGCTCAATACATTACATGACTACAAGACGAGACTGTGTGACTATTACTGGCAGTAGTAAAGTTTTTTTTAGTTTGGTCGCTGCTAGCTTCATGCTTTGAGGTGGTGGTGATGTTGGAAGAGTTTTTGTGCTTTGTGTTCAACTCAAGTTTAGATTTCCTCCACGAAGGAATATAATAATATGATGTTGTATATACTTTTCCTCTTTTCTTTATGCATGCCTTGTTTGCAATAAAGTTTTCGTTACCACCACCATAATAATACTTTTCAGATTCACATATACACAGACATGAACGAGTAAAGTCTGGTTGTGTGAGGACCATAATATATAAGAGTATATATATGGGGAGAGATGTAGATATATATTTAGTACATTTTTATATGTATAAACCCAACTCTTATAAGACCTCCTTGTGTTAAGTTTGTTTGAAGGAACAAAATAGCCTTCACTTCTCCTCTCTTGGTTTAGCAATGAGTACACGTATACGCCATATAACTTGTTCCTCTTCTTCTTGTTATTATTACAACTGCTGCTACTGCTACACATTCACATTACCTTCCCCTTCCGTCGCCCTGTTGGTGGCGATAGAATACAATATTAGGCATTATATGAGATGATAGGGGAATGCCACACTTTAGAAATGTGAGCATTATCATCTCACAGCATTTTAGCCCAAAACTTGCGTGCATAAGAGAGGAATAGGATAGTAGAAAGAGAGAAAAAAAGACCCGTGCTTAAAATATTACGACTGCATTGCCGGAATTATATTATGATGATTGGAGCGTATCTTATCTATCTCTTCTGTTTGATAGTTTAATACTTTGTAAAAGAAAAATATTGACAAAAAATGTATTGCAATTACTGCATTTGGTTATTTTGTTTCTCTGTTGCTGCTGAAAAAAAGCAACAAAACTGGCCGGCGATGATGAGCAATGTGCGTGAAAGAGGCTATTTTCTAAAAAAAATTATGTTCTCTCTCTCTGATTTATTATAAAAGGTTTGTCAGCACAAGAGTTGTTGTATTTTCAGCACAATAATGTGCAAACAAATGATAGGAGAGCAAAGAGAATGTGTGATGGTGAAGAGATGTACACTTGTACGGTACTATTCTTGGCATTTGCAAAGTTTTTTTTGCTGTGTATTGAAAAGAACATAAAATGCCCCCACGAGCTCATCCATGAAATAAAGCAGATGATATTATTACCATTGTAAATTTTAGCTCAACAAGATTCACTTTGTGGGTTCTTTTTATTTGAAGATTTTTGATGTGTGCACCATCAAAAATAATATATGGTGATGATGACGATGGCAATGCTGACCAATTCCGTAGATTGCTTAGTATGTATGATGATGCTAACGATAATGTCCACCGTAACAACAAATTTGCAAGCTGAAACTGTTCACAAGTAAGACGTGTAGCTACCTACACATTACATTTACATGCAATGGACATACATTTGCATTGTGTATTTAAACTTATGCAGGCAGATAATGCCAACGCAAACCGTAAATGTGCTGCTACTGCTTGCTACATTTTGAATGTAGGTCATCAATATGTCCACTCTTTTGAAGATTTACGCACAAGAGAAAGAAATGAAGGTTTACTAGATCTAGAATTACTATTATCCATGTAGAAAATTTTGCGATGAACAAATTAGGCATAGACAATAATAATAAGCCTGAGCAATAAGATTGTATTGGCCAGGCTGGTAATTAGTGATAAGGTTTAAAAACCAATGGAGGAAACCAACATTTTGTGGACAAAACTCTTGAATTAATGATTGGACTTTCTTTCCCTTTACACTTTGTGGATTGGTTTAGGATTGCATTATCTTTTTGTTGGTTGTTCTATGAATATGAAACTATAAGCCTAAGCAATAAGATTGTATTGGCCAGGCTGGTAATTAGTGATAAGGTTTAAAAACCAATGAAGGAAACCAACATTTTGTGGGCAAAACTCTTGAATTAATGATTGGACTTTCTTTCCCTTTACACTTTGTGGATTGGTTTAGGATTGCATTATCTTTTTGTTGGTAGTTCTATGAATATGAAACTGGATTCTGTTGCTACTTTCACTAGCAGCACAATAATAAGGACATTGACATATACATGCATACATTTTGGTAGATTTAAGCTGTAAACAATGTCTCCTGAGTAAAAAACAATGCAATGTTAGTAAATCACAGTATTGCAAGTATGCAAAAATGCAAGTGGATATCCTAAAAAATGACTTGATTTAATATATGAAATCGAATATCTGTATAAATAGTTACTTATGCGTCTAATAATATAATATCTAGCTAGCGAAATGTGAAAGAAAATGGGATATGATTTAGAAACATATTCGAGTTTAAGCTTAGGGGACAAAAACTCATTTAAATTAAGTGGTTCACGGTTGATGTATAATGATATTTTTTCTCTTTCCCTTGCAACGCTTCCGGAAATCATGATCTCTTTTTTCAGAAACTTGGCTAGCTATATAAACTAGTAATTAATGAATTAGCAGATGTATGATCCTACCTCTATAAATTAGCATTATTAATGATTTCACACTCTTGTAAGAGTTAAATAAGTTTAAAAAATTGACTTGAGACAAATTTGATTTTTTTAAAAACAGGAACGACCAATATCCAGACCAAAATATGAAGAGGGACTGGGAGCCACTTTAAGCCAAATGTATGCCGGAACGTTAGCAGGAAGTAGAGGATCGTCTCAGGGAAGGCATATGAATGGAGCCCCAGCTGGACTGTTACAAACAGCACCTCCCATTAATACCAATCATGGAGGAGGAGGCAGTGGGAGTAATGTAAGTGCAGGTGTTTCTGGTTCGGCAGGGAGTAGTGTTGGTGCAGTGAGCAAAAATATGGGTGGTACAAGTGTGAGACGTGAATCCCCGTTAGACTTATCCGTTAAAACTGTTCGTCAGTCCGCAGACTCCTCCACTCCACTTGAAATGCCCACTCCCAGCTCAGGTATGAATGGAAGTGTTGGTGGTAGCGGGGCTAGGTCCCTGTCTGGTTCCGGTGCGTCTACTCCAAATATGCTGATGCAAACAATGAGTCAGCTCCATTATCCTCTACATAGTTTATCAGAAGGACACTCTGGTGTTACTAGTGCTACGGGTAGACCAATTGCCGCAGGTGAAACAATAATGAATAGTGTAATAGCTGCGGCGGCAAACTCCACAACCGGAGTTGGCTTATCTAGTAATGAATCGAGAAGTAGTAGTGGTAAAAGTGGTCGAGGAAGAAGTCGCGAGAAAAGTCACGAGCGTGAAAATTCATCTTCAAGATCACGAACGTCAACTCCAACCGGTAGTAATGGAGCAATGCGTTACCCCTCCCCTGCTCATCTTCACAGACAGCAGTCACCTTCTGGGACAGCTTCACCCCATCTACACCAACGAGTGTCAAGTCTACAATTAAACATACCGAATCCAACCCCACCACCCAGAACAGCAAGTGGGTCTAGTGTAAATAGCGCTGGTGGGTACAATCCTTCAGGTACTCCCCAAACGTTGCATCCCTCCCCAGTTGCAACACCAGGGGCGCCTACAACACCTCACCATATGTATTCTCAGCATTCTTATGCTCATGCTCCCTCCCCCATTCCACCTGGAGCAAGCAACACAGGGAAAGGCATACCTCAAGGTGTAACCTCATATCATTCACATTATCCAGGTATTCCACCTCCCAGCCATCATCCTACGCAAGCCAATTCGTCATCTTCTTCTGGATCTCAACATTCTAATGGCGTACAACCTCCCACTTCAGCGGTGCCAACAGGGTCATCGCCGGCACCACCAGCAGCAGTTTCGTCTGGCAGTCATCACTCCCAACAATCAAAGCATAGCTCTACTATCGCTCCATACAATCCGACGCCGCCAAGTTTTGGTCCTAGTCTTAATTCAGGGTACCTACCTCCAAGTGCTCACCATCATCAATCGGCTTATCAGTACCATCAATACCCTCCACACCATGCACCCCCACCATCACATGCTGTGCCCCCACAATCCCATCCGCCACCTCTTTCACACCATTCTCATCATGCGTATTACTCCTCAGTATATGGTCACCATTCCCATTTGCAGCAACCACAACCTCCGCCGGTGGGCGCACCGCATCAGCGAAGTACATCATCTGTCCCCCCTACATCCTCCGCAAATACGTCTAGTTCGGTACCTCATGGATCAGGAGCATCGCAATCCCCTGCTCCTACCGGTAGCTCGTCTACTCCCACACCGTCCTCCGCGCATGCATCTCAGTATTTGACCAGTAAACATGCTAGCTATGCATATGCTCCCCCTCCACAAAGCCAGTCTTCACAACCTCAACAGTCATCACAGGCTGCAACAACTCATGCTTACTATCATGGTAATCCCCCAGTGAGTTCCTACTATAGTACTCCTCACCAAGCCCAGCAACAACCACATGTCACCGCTTCAAATCATATCCCAGCTCAACAGCAGCAATCCCGACCACCGTCAACACCAAACCAACACCATCCTGTGTCTGTTCCTGGCTATCCCTCAAGTCACTATGGTCATTCGCAAGCGCCAACAGCGTCAGCAGCACCTTACAGTCATCCACAACAGCATTTATACTCTAATAGTACACCACTTAATTATCCAACATACGTTCCTCAAGCACAGCGAACACAAGCAGCAAGCTATCCACCTGTTCAACAACAAGGTTATCCAGGACAACCCCCTTACTATCAAGGTCCACCGGGTCTAAGACCGTCAACCCCGACTGCACCACCACCACCTCATACACAGCAACCGTCTGCGTCATACCCAACAGCTCCTCCACCGTCCAACCATGCAGGATCAACTGCATCCGCCGTACCCACTGGCAAAGACTCTCCTTCGTCAGCAGAAGCTTCGGCTAGTGATATGAAACCCCCTCAGAATCCGTCAACTTCTGGAAAGAGTCCAAAATCAGGAAATTCCCGAAAAAATTTGCTTCACATGTTGCGTCATTCTGTTGAAAATCGAATGAATGAGAAGCAAGATAAGGACAAGTTCCAGTTTAACCACCAGACTTGGAATTTTCACGGAAAAAAGTATAACACAACACTTCCTCAGATGAACAATACCAGTGGCCAAATTCCAGCAGGTGGAGTGGCTTCTCCTGGAGGTCCGAACTATACAAGTAGACCCGGTTCGCCAAGCGGCTCTAGTTCATTTAGTGTGGATACTCTGAAAAATTCATCAGGGCAGCAATCTTCAAAATACGATAGTGGTTCTTCTTCGTACGGAGGTGGTTCCTCAGCTTCTTCCACATATGGAAACAATGCCAGTAGTGAAAGTTCTAACACATCTGGAATAGGCTCAATGTCCGATTCGTCTCATTATAACAGAATACGGACAAAGGCCGAAAAGAAACAATTGTTTCCCAACTTGCTTAGTCAAATTGAGCAAGAAAATTCACACAAAGAAGCAGAAAAACTGTTGCAACAGCAGCAGCAGCAACAACAACAGCAATATATTCAAAGTGGAAACTATTATCCTCACCCAGCCCCTGCAGTTGGCAGTGGACAAAGTATGAAGAGCGGAACAAGTGCAAATGCCCTTAGTAATAATTTTAGTAAAAATAAATTAACAAACTCCACATCTGTGTTCGACTTCCGGGACGACGAAGATGACTCGGCGGGACCAAAAGGTGTTCCACAAGTTCCTCCCCCAACAACAACAGCACCTTCAACAACTACCACAACCACTGCTACTGCCATCACAGCAATTCCTCCCATAGCCGTTCCTGAGGGCAAACCACCGAAAAAGCCTAGATCTCCAAAGAAAGCTACCGAACCTGGGGCAAGGCGAAACAGTCTTCCGAAAGCAAGCAAGGGAGAGAAACCTCCAAAAAAAGTGAAACAAACGATACAACAGCAGCAGGAACTGATGGCAGCAGTGATAGCTTCAGTTGCCGCTGCGTCTTCCACCAACGCTGCAGCTGCTGAGGCTCACCAAAAATATATTGAAAGTCTGAGAAACAAATCGTGTACTCCCCTTACCTCTCCTGTTTCTAAAGAACTATCATCCACTTTGGCCACACCGCTTAGAATACCTAATCCTAGCGCAATTGCCAGAGAAATTGCTTCTCCACCAGCACCACAACTTTCAGCGGAGGTAGATAGCTCGGTAAAGGGTACAACGCTTGCTGCCGCCGCTCCATCCACAAACACTACTACTACTAGTAGCAGCAGTAGTAGTAATACTACCAGTAAAGTCGAAGCCAAACCTCCCGGTGGTGGTACAAGCAGCAGTAGTGCTACCAATAAATCCGCTGCCGCAAGTACTGCACTGGAAAGTATGGATGCATTTTGGGATGTTTGCGACTCATTTCTTGATGATCTCAAATCTAATCCTGTAAGTATTAAATCCAGAAGAGGTGGTCTCTGGCAGAAACTTAAAGGAAAGGCTAAACCAAAAGCAAACGATGGGAACAATGCCGATGTGTCAGTACCGGTAAAAGTAAGAAAAGGTCGTGCTGGTCCACGCATTAAAAAGAATTCTAGCGAAGAGGATTCAGATTTCGAAGTAGAGAAATCTTCAGATGAAGATGATGAAGAGGAAGAGGACGATGATAGTGATCAAAGTGACAAGTCAGACTCGGAAGAAAGTAATTCCATTTCAGGTGCCTCCAGAAAGGGTTCCAATTCTGGAGAAAGCTCGGGAATACAAAGGGGGAGCAGGAAGGGGGCGGTGGTCAAAAAGAAAAAGAAGCGTGTGATTGAGTCAGAGGACGAAGATGATGAGAGTGATCGAGAGGATAAGAATGTGAAAGCATCCGGGGATGATAAATCGAGAAAAGGTAGAAATGCAAGTCGCAGTTTGTCAAGTAAAAAGCGATCCATTTCAAAAGCAACTAGTAAAGCAACGACATCCTCAGATGTAGGGTCCTCCCGAAGGGGTACTAAAAAGCAAGGGAAAGGTGAGACTGGACGTAGCAGATCTGGTGGAAGAGGTAGAACGAAAGGAAGTAGAAGGAGATCCGGTAGAAAACGCAAGACTGTTCTCGGCAAAAAATCAGGCATTGCTTCGCTGAGTGACTTGGATGAGGATGAGGACGCCACAAGTAGAACTTCTATTGGAAGTGAAAGTGACGCTAGTGAAGAGTCTGATTCGGAGGTATCTAGTTTTGATGATTCGTCAATGTCTGGTGACTCTGACTCTAATGGCTTGTCTGGCGACTCTGACTCTGATGAAGATTCCGATGGACAAAGTTTTACGAGCTCACGTAAAAGGAAAAGGAGTTTAACGACAGGCGGGAAGAAGTCTAAAAGGGCTAGGCTGAGTAAAAGCAGAAAGAGAGAAGGAAAGAATAGAAAATCGAGAAAGTCTGGTAAAAATAAGGCTGGAGAAAAAAGAACACGTTCCGCATCCACAAAGAATGGGAAACGTGAGAGTCGTAGTACAAGTACAAACGGAAAGAAGGATAAGGAAAATATTCAAGATAGTGAGTTTAGTGATGATAGTAGTGTTGTTGACATTAAAAAATCTCGCAGCTTACGCTCTCGTCCCAGAGGTCAAAAACAAGGCGGAGCAAGGAAACTCCGACCAAAAAGGAATTGTGCTCCAACCCCGGGTAATGGCAAGCTGAAGGATATCAGCGAAAGTAAGAAAAACTTTCTCTTTAATTTAAACGGTTGCACACATCCAGGAATATTTTATCTCAGTTTATGCCATTAGCTATTATTATTATATTATTCATCATGTGTATGATGCATTTTCTTTGCACTCCTTAATTTAGTAAACAGCTCCATCACTCATTTTCTCTACGTTGTCCATCGGTGTAATTTTAGTTGGTCGAGTGCATAGCCAACTATACAAAACTATTATTGGCATACACAACCATCAGCTTTTGTAAAATCCAAAACTGTCACTTTTGATCAATTTTGATTAAATATATTACATT
>JAANSP010000333.1:0-23555 GCA_036850745.1 Homidia socia | reverse complement strand
TTGTTTACGATTGTAGTGTCGAGTACGGGAAATTCCAAGGATTTGTCCAGTGCAATGGAGCTTGTAGATCATGTTAATTCCCGACCTTTGGATGGGGAAAAGGTGGTGGATTTGATTGCTGAGCGGATGATTGGTTTGGATGACAATGTCATTCACGCGAGTCTAAAGGTTAGTATCTGTACCGTTATAGATGATGTCTAGTTGATAGATGTGCTTTATAAGAACTGTGGGAAAGCGTTCCATCATGAGTTGGCAAGTGAAATCATGATGAATTTGTTTTACAAGTTATTGGTGGAAGGCACATGTTCCAAACCATCTCAAGAGTTGATGGTCCGAATCCTGGCAGATCTGGAAAGCGAATCATTTGATCTTGCCAAATATACATGCGATAGACTTCGATCACATGGTTTGTTAGATAATTGCTTGTATGCAGTAGCACTTTATGACTTTATAGCAGGAGATTCGGATGAATTATCTTTTTCTAGTGGAGATTTAATCAAGATCTTGGATTCTTCACATCCAAATTGGTGGAGGGGATCAGTTTTTGGAAGAGAAGGGATGTTTCCAAAAAACCGTGTCAAGTTGGAATCTGTAGACTCAGATCTAGGTAACATTCATCGATTTATCCATTTGGTTTCAACCAGCATTAGACACGAGGCCTTGAACAAAGTTTATGATGATGCAATGTCAGAAAGGCCCAAATTAATGTCCAAGCTGAAAGAGATCAAAGGGAAAAAGGAACATTTGGAATCGGGATTTTCAAAGCTCGGTTCATCGCTCAGAATGTACAACAATTTGATTCAGTAAATGATGCAACGGGGTCGAGTCAGATTGATTTTTGAACCATTCGAGTGCAACCGGTGCGGGATATGGGATTTGAGGGAGAATTAGAGAATCTTCATCATGAGGGTTAGGTCTATATATGCTTTATTTATTGGTAGATAAAGGATTTCTTTTGGTTGGAAAGGACAGTTGGAAAAGACCGAGGGTAGAGTTAGATGTTGACCACATTCAATTTCTGCATATTGACATTGATTACTATCAAGGCAAACCAGTGAGTGGATTTCATAAGAGGAATATAACAGATTGTGGTTCAATTCCGGTTATTCGGATGTTTGGAACCACAGACAATCAGAATAGTGTTTTGTGCCATGTACATGGTTTCTATCGATACTGTTATGTACAGGTTGGGTTGGAGTTTTCATACCAAAATTGCCGAGAATTCCAATCACAGCTTGAAAAAAGAATGCATCAGGAAAACGACAGCAATTGGAAACAAATAATAGATGTCGAACTAGTATTTCGAGAAAATCTTTTTGGATTCAATGGAAATCAAAAAACCAAATTTCTCAAAATGACAGCAACATTACCCAGTAGCATTAGTTTATTGAAGAATGTATTAGAAAGAGGATTTGAATTCATAGGAACCAGAAAATATTACACAGTATTTGAGGCCAATATTGCATATTCGTTAAGATTTATGATAGACAATGGAATTGTGGGAATGAGTTGGATAGGGATCCCGATATCCAAATGCAGGATCAGAGACAAAGAAACTAGACAATCGTCTTGTCAAATAGAAATGGATGTGAATTTCCAGGACATAAAATGCTATAGGCCAGAGGGAAGTTGGATGGTGATACCCAAATTCCGGATTCTGAGTTTTGATATTGAATGTGCAGGAAGAAAAGGGATTTTTCCAGACCCATCTCATGATCCAGTGATCCAAATTGCCAACATGATGACTTTGCACGGAGAAAACAAACCCAGAATTAGGAGTGTCTTTACCTTGAAGAGCTGTGGAAATATTGTAGGATCCGAGGTCATGTCATTTGAAACAGAAGAAGAATTGTTGATGAGTTGGATTGGATTCTTTCAGACAGTAGATCCCGATGTGATTACAGGATACAATATCAATAATTTTGATATTCCATATTTGATTGATCGAGCCAGTCATTTGGGGATGACAAGTTTTCCATTTTTTGGAAGAATTTCACGTATACCAACCAAGGTAAGAGAAGTAACAACATCTATCAAGATTCTGGGACGTAGGGAAAGCAAGATGATAAACACCGAAGGTAGAGTGATATTTGATTTGATTCAGGTTATACAACGAGAATACAAATTGAGGTCATATTCGCTGAACTCGGTATCTTTTGAATTTCTCGGAGAACAAAAGGATGATGTTCCATACTCAATTATCACCGATTTGCAGAACGGTAACGAAGAGACGCGGAGGAGGTTGGCCATTTATTGTCTGAAAGATGCATTACTACCACAGCGACTATTAGATAAACTCATGGTATTTGTCAACTATACGGAA
Organism: Homidia socia; assembly: GCA_036850745.1. Classification (NCBI taxonomy): domain Eukaryota; kingdom Metazoa; phylum Arthropoda; class Collembola; order Entomobryomorpha; family Entomobryidae; genus Homidia; species Homidia socia. The sequence continues at coordinate 21,232 of JAANSP010000333.1, read as the reverse complement.
ATGTCAAGAGTTACTGGAGTACCGTTCAACTATCTATTGCAAAGAGGAGAACAGGTCAAGGTCATTTCCCAAATCTATAGAAAAGCCAAGGAAGAGAATTTGGTTGTTCCTACAGTTCGAGGAGAATTAGGAGATGATCAATTTGAAGGGGCAATTGTAATTGAACCGCAAAGGGGATACTACAATACACCTATTTCGACACTAGATTTCAGCTCACTGTATCCATCAATTATGATAGCACACAATTTGTGCTATACGACATTGTTGAAGAAAGAAGACATTAAAGGGTATTCTCTCGAACAAAAGGATTATATTGTGACACCATCTGGAGACTATTTTGTCAGGCCACATGTCAGAGGAGGGGTTCTACCGACCATTTTGAAGGAATTGTTAGAGGCCAGAAAAAGAGCCAAATTGGAATTAAAGAAAGAAACCAATGTAGCCAAGCGAGGCGTGTTGGATGGAAGACAGTTGGCATTAAAATTGAGTGCCAATTCAGTGTATGGATTCACAGGGGCAACAGTAGGACAGCTTCCATGTATTCCGATATCACAAAGTGTTACGGCTTTTGGAAGAGATATGATTGTGGAGACCAAAAGATTGGTGGAACAGTTGTACAATCGGGAAAAAGGGTATGAAAACGATGCCAAAGTGATATATGGAGATACCGATTCGGTAATGGTCAATTTCGGAATCGGAGATATTGGTCGCGCCATGGAATTGGGAAGAATAGCATCGAAAGAAATTTCAGCGTATTTCCCGGATCCGATTTCATTGGAATTTGAAAAGGTTTATTTTCCATATCTTTTAATTAATAAGAAGCGATATGCAGGATTGTATTGGACAAACACGACGAGTTATGACAAGATTGATGCCAAAGGGATTGAGACTGTCCGAAGAGACAATTGCTTGTTGGTTAGAACAGTGATCAATTCATGCCTCCGAAAGATTCTTATAGATCGGGATGTTGAAGGGGCAAAAACCTTTGTCAAGCAAGTGATTTCGGATTTGTTGCAGAACAAGATTGATATGTCCCAATTGGTCATAACCAAGGCATTAAGTAAGCACGGCGACAACTATGCAGGAAAACAACCACATGTCGAAGTCGCAGAAAAGATGAGGAAACGAGATCCAGGATCTGCACCAACACTTGGGGACAGGGTAGCGTATGTGGTGGTAAGAGCTTCAAAGAATACACCTATTTACGAGCGATCCGAGGATCCCATTTATGTTTTGGAGAACAATGTGCCTATTGATAGTGAATATTACCTGGATAATCAGTTGAGCAAGCCACTTTTGAGAATATTTGAGCCAATTATCAAGAGTCCGGGAGAGTTGCTGAGTGGTGAACATACAAGAACCATTCTTTTTTCCACACCTAAATCTGGAGGATTGAATAGATTTGTGGTCAAGACCGAAACGTGTGTAGGATGCAAGTCACCACTTTCAGAAATTGAAAAGACGGTTTGTCGATATTGTCAAGGAAACGCGGGTGAAATATACATGAAACAGTTGGAAGAGCACAGAGACAATGAAATAAAATACTCGAGGCTATGGACACAATGCCAAAGATGTCAGGAAAGCGTTATCCAGGAGATTTTATGTACCAATAGCGATTGCCCGATATTCTACATGAGAAAAAAGATCCAAAGCGACGTCAAAAAGACTTTAGAAGTGCTAGTCCGATTTCAGTCTGGGTGGTGATGATTTTTCGCAATAAAATTGAAACATTGGACCAGATCATGTTCATTGCACTGGATATCCCAATTCAAAAGATAGAGCAAATTGATTTCCAATAAATTGAGTTCTTCGACTGATATGCCACCGATCTTGGCATAAAAGGTGTTTTTGTAGAACAAATCACAAAAGCATTTGCTCGTCACGGTTACCAATGTAATTATCAATCGATGAATGTTTAATGACGACAATTGAAAGGCCTGGTACTGAAATAACAGTCTGTCGATTAAAACAATCATGGCGACGAATATTCCTGGTTCCTTGGTTGAATATTTGTATATTCTCAAAAGATAATCATGAAGAGAAATCGATGGGACAAATTTGGAATAGAAGAGAGAAAATCTGTGTGCACTTGACGATTCCAAAGGCGATTTAACACCCAACTGCTTGGCATGGTGGTTATCAGACTCTAGACGACTCATTAGACTTTGGGAAACTAGCACAACCAGATCCACTGTTGAAATACGATTAAAAGACTGCCGAATTTGCTCATTTATTTTGCCTAGCTCCACGATATCACCGTTGTCCGAATCTTTAGTGCACAATGCTTTGGTTACAATACCTCGTGTTTGTAGAGGCCAGTTGATATCGATCCCTCCAATTGTGTATAAAAATCAACACAGTTCCCCAAAGTAAATGGCCATTGGTCAAATCTGAATTTGTTTCAAAATTGGGTCATTTACCGGGTTAGTTTACTTTCATGTACTTGTAGTAGTTTATACACTTGGAGGCTCCAGGTAACTCTTCAATATACTTTTTGACGGTAGGATGATCCAACCCCAAAAATTCTTCTCCGCAGGTGAAAATAGGCCATCCAGGGTCATGTTTGGCAAGTTCATCAAAGCTAGAAATAAATCGTTCAAATACCTGCGAAAGAGATACGTCTTCTGCAACCAAAACTTCGGATTGATGCACAATTTGGAAAATTGGTTCGTTCCCTCCACAAAGGATTTTGGTAGTGTAGTAGCACTTTCTGCTTCCATCTGAAATGTCATAAAATTTTCTTTTGCTACAAAATCCAACCGGATAAATGTACTCGAAATTATGGAATTTGATCGGATTGTCTGGAATGTATCCCATTTGATAAATGGAAACCCTGACTATGGCTCTACCTAGCACCATTGGGAGCATCACCTGGCCATGATTATCAACCGGAAATGGTTTGGATCTTGATATCTTGTCATCTTCAGTACCCCTTTTCCAGAGACCATGTCGTCTTCTTCCATCATCCATCTGTCCAATTTCATCATCTTCACTCCATATCACATCATCCATATCTGAATCGTACAATAGCTCCATATCCTGCTCATCCATCAACATGTCTAGCAAATAATTGATCTCGCTTTGTAGATACTGTATTTCAAGCTTACATTTCTGAACAAGGATTTTGTATTCCCGATTTTCCATCCTTTTTTAGTTGTGAACGGATTGCTATGAAATTACATCAACTAGAAGCCAAACTATCTAGACTCTTGTCATTTCTCAATCCCAAAATCCATTACGAACAATATTGTACGGATGCACATCTGGCAGCACAGACACTCTACACTGCTCATAGCATCTATGATGACATTGAGGGGAAAATGATTGGTGATTTAGGATGTGGAACTGGCATCTTTGCCATAGGAGCCAGCATTATGGGAAGTGGACATTGTATCGCCATGGACATTGACAAAGAGGCCTTGGGAATTTTGGAGAAGAACTTGGATATCATAAGTGGTCTGGAACAATTTGACTTTACAAATGTTATGGATCTTATTAATTGTGATATAAACTGTATAACCATTCGGAATTCCATGATAGATGTAGTTTTTACCAATCCGCCATTCGGAACCAAGAACAATAGAGGGATGGATATGGTATTTCTAAAGACAGCCATTGGCATGGCCAAAAGGGCGGTATATTCTTATCATAAAACATCGACTAGAAATCACGTATTGAAAAGGGCCAAGGAATGGGGTGTTGTTCCGACAGTGCTAGCTGAAATGAAATTCATCATCCCACTCATGTACTCGTTTCATCAAAAACCAAATGTATCCATCAATGTTGATTTATTTATATTAGAAAAGACAGGTCTGGAATCTTCCAAAGCTTAAGGCTGTTGTCAGTGTTACATTGACCGAATTGCCTCTGACCAGAACAAGACGCCACAATTGGAAGTGTTGGATGGAAAACGGTATTGGAAACAATATCGTTGTGGCAATTTTCGTTACTGCATAGAAACTGGGAAGAGGATAGATCAAATATTTCAAAAGATCGCTTGTTTCCACTGACTAGATAATTTCCTGTATGGTCAATGTCAAAATACATTCTCTGGTTTGTAGGAGAATTGTCTTTCTTTATTTGGAAAAGACGGGCAAAACGTCGAAGGTCCCAACAAACTATTTCATTGATTTTCCGATATGAAGAGTATAGGCGATTTCCGTCTTTGGAAAATTTCAACTGCGAAACACCATAAACGTTTTGGAATTCAAATAATAGATCATTATTGTAATACATTCTAACAGTTCCATCAAATGCCCCATAGGCATATACATTTTGGGATTGGAACGCTATTGAAGATACAATCCCATGACAATTTCGTTTTTCTATCGAAACACCTGGCCTTTCAGTATTCCATACATAAATCCCAGTTTCTGTTCCTCCATAGATAAGAGTTCCGTCAGGTGAAAAGATAGCAGAAACAGGAGAAATGATCTTTTCTCTGGAACTAAACTCTAGATAGGTAGCCCTAACCTTTTTTGTATGACAATCCCATAAATGAATCGGATGATCCCTAGTGCTGGAAATGAAATACCACGAGTTGGTATCTTCCAAGGTCATACAAGGATACCACGAAATATCATGTATTGTTTCACCTCTTGGAAACGTGTGGCATGGTTTTAGATTCATAGAATTTGGACAAGTGAGCCGAAATGTCGAATCGAATATATTCAGCATATTATTTTCGGAGCTTGATAGCAGAAACGATCCATCTGGAGACCAGCTCAACTTTTTGATGAACGTCTCCTCCAATTTCTTCCCTTTGTTCCTGAAGAATTGACAGAGCTGTATATGAGGGACCGTCTGCATACACAACCCAGAAAAAATCAAATGTAGGTTAATTTCATATTTGATTTGTAGGACCGAATATTGGAAATCACTCCCTAGGACATGGTGTGCTTATTGCCGAATGTTTTTTGTGGATAACAAGATCAACAGACGCAACCACGAGTCTTCGGATCGACACCACGACAATGTGAGAAAATATCTAGAGAGGGAGCAACCCAAAAACACAAAGATTCTACCAACATCCAAGGACTTGGTATTTAAAACCATAGCAAAACATGCATCTCTACCGACATTGGAACAATATCCCACTGTCCCTGTCATTCCCATAAAGTCGAGTATATCGCCGATTCAAATAAATTTGAATTTGAGGCACATAGCCCCTCAAAAGGAACTTGGTCAAGATGATACTCCAACGGATTTGGATAATCAAACTGTATTGTCTATTGAACAATCTATGAAAAATGGGAACCTTCGAAAAAGAGAATAATAAAGGTTTATTATCTAGATTTTTTCTTGTTCTTTTTTCTAGGCACCAGTTGACCTGGCTGCAAGGATTTGGTTATAGATTGTTGGGGTTTGTGAATTTTTTCATCACAAACAAGGCCAAGTTTGATGGCCATCCGAAAAAGGATCTGTCTCTTGGATAGTTTTCCCTCGGAATTGATTCGTATTCTCCCTAGAACACAATGATCTTTAGGATGTTTCTTGGATATCTCTAACTGGCATTGGAATTCCAACCTTTGGGCAGCAGAAACCAAGTCTTGAAACGTAAAATCCAAAGAAGCCATGTTCTGTGGGACTTTGCGACCATTAGCTATTGACCTGTTTCGATCAAAATAGATTGGATAGAGAGCTACCCATTTTGAATAATCAGGATGAGATGTTGGCATTAAAAAAAGGTCATGAGTTTGGCAGTTGATGAATTCGGAAGACAATTTCTGATAATCAGAGAGCAAGAGAAAAAGACTAGGTTGACGGGGATCGATGCGCAAAAGTCACATATCCTGGCAGCCAAAAAGGTGGCTGATATTATGAAGACTTCACTTGGACCCAAGGGACTGGACAAAATATTGATTAGCCCAGATGGGGATGTTACAATTACCAACGATGGGGCAACCATACTATCACAAATGGAAGTAGAACATCAGGTTGCCAAACTGCTGGTAGAATTGAGCAAGTCACAGGACGATGAAATTGGTGATGGAACAACTGGGGTTGTAGTTCTTGCAGGAGCACTTTTGGAACAAGCAGAGGAACTGATATCAAAGGGACTTCATCCTATTAAAATATCAGATGGATTCGAGATGGGATGTACAATGGCCATCAACCACCTGGACTCAATTTCAGAAACGATTTTGTTTGACAAGGACCAGTCAGTGTTGTACAAGGTAGCAAAGACATGTCTTGGATCGAAAATTGTCAACAAGTGTCACTCTTTGTTTTCATCGATAGCAGTTGACGCAGTTTTGTCGGTAGCAGATCTAGAAAGAAAAGATGTCGATTTCGATCTGATCAAAGTCGAAGGCAAAGTTGGTGGGGAATTGTCCGATACTCAGTTGATCAGAGGAGTTGTGATTGACAAGGAAATGTCCCATGCACAAATGAAAAAGACTATTAAAGATGCCAAAATAGCCATTTTGACATGTCCATTTGAACCACCCAAACCCAAGACCAAGCATAAATTGGAGATCTTATCGCCAGAGGAATATGGGCATTTACAAAAATATGAGCGGGAAACATTTGAAGCAATGGTGGAGAAGGTCAAGTCTTCAGGTGCAAATTTGGTTATTTGCCAATGGGGGTTTGATGATGAAGCCAACCATCTTTTACTTCAACATGATTTACCGGCTATAAGATGGGTAGGAGGGGTGGAAATGGAGTTGATTGCAAATGCCACCAATGGAAGGATTGTTCCCAGATTTGAAGAGTTGAGTGGGGACAAACTTGGAAAGGCAGGAAGCGTAAAGGAAATTCCGATCGGAACAACCAAGGACCGGATTGTTGTGATTGAAGAATGTTCCAATAGCAAATCGGTCACTATTTTTGTTCGAGGAGGAAACAAAATGCTGATTGAAGAAGCTAAGCGAAGTCTTCATGATGCCATATGTTCGGTGAGAAATTTGATCCGTGACAATCGAATTGTTTATGGAGGAGGGTCAACCGAAATATCCTGCAGCATTTTGCTTCATAATGAGGCAGATAAGGTAGTGGGTGTGGAGCAATACGCAGTGAGAGGGTTTGCGGCGGCATTGGACACTATTCCGTTGACACTAGCCGAAAATTCGGGACTATCGGCCATTGAAATGTTGACCACCATAAAGGCCAAGCAAATTGGAGACAAGAACCACCGGTTAGGGGTCGACTGCAATTCGATGGGGCTGGGTGATATGAAACAACAGAATGTTTTTGAACCGCTAGCGTTGAAACGGTCACAATTTCTACTGGCTACACAATTGGTAAAGATGATACTCAAGATTGATGACGTGATAACCCATCATAATACCGAAAACTAGACTATTAATCAATAAATCGATATTTCTGTTTGGAGAACGACCCTAGCAAATTAAAATGGGAGTGCCCAAGTTTTATCGATGGGTTGTGGATAGATATCCGATCTTGGTTTGTTCAGATCAGGAATTGGAAATTGACAATCTATATCTGGATATGAACGGGATTATTCATGATTGTTCACATTCTTCAGACAAAATTAGCTATGATTTAGATGAAGAAAAGGTTTTCTACAATGTTTTTGAACAAGTGGATTATTTATTTGAACATATAAAACCAAGGAAGGTTATTTTCCTTTCGATTGACGGAGTTGCCCCTCGAGCCAAGATGAATCATCAAAGGTCCAGAAGATACAAATCGTATCAAGAGCTAAGGAAGAATGCAACAGAAGACGGTAGAACACCATTTGATACCAATTCGATTACACCAGGAACCAGATTTATGAACAGACTGAGCAAATACCTAGAATATTTTCTCGTTGACAAGATGAATCACGATGATCGATGGAAGAAAATTCAGGTGATTTTTTCAGGGCCTGAAGTACCAGGAGAAGGCGAACACAAGATTGTAGAGTATATAAGAAACAGAAATGGAAGAGAAAAGCATTGTATATATGGATTAGATGCCGACCTGATAATTTTGGGACTGGGACTTTATAAGGAATATTTGTGTATACTGAGAAATAAACTTCAGTTTGGATACAAAAAAGATGGAGCCAAGATCACAATGATGAGGGATGGAAAAATGGTTCGATTTCCAGTCCTAGAAGTTTTTCATGTAGGATTGTTGAGGGAATGTCTGGATATGGAGTTCAAAGAGATGTTTTTGGGTCATGAGAATGATAATAGAGTAGCCTCGTATTCAGTGAAAAGAATGGTAGATGATTTCGTATTTCTTTTGATTCTGGTTGGAAATGACTTTGTTCCACATTTACCAGGGATTCACATACACAATGATTCATTAGAGCTCTTGTTCCAGGCATATAAAAGAGCTTTGCCTCGACTTTCTGGATATATTACACTTGATGGGGAGATTGATTTCCACAGACTAGGAATGTTTCTCCAAGAGCTATATGCCACTAAGAATTTGGCAGTCTTTCCTCAAAATAAATCAATCGAAACTAGTGAAAGTGATGAAACAGTGGAGTATAGTGATGGTGACAGGTATTATATGGAAAAGTTGAAAATCGATACAAAGCGAGATCCATTGTTGGTTGATAAAATGGTAGAGTCCTACTTGGATACTCTTCAATGGATTCTATTCTATTACTACAGGGGAAATCCATCGTGGACATTTTACTATCCGTATTATTATGCACCAATGATGGAAGATATTGTGAGAATACTAATCAGTAAACATCGTCAAACCACATTTGTTTTGGGGAGACCGTTCAGGCCACTGGAACAACTGATGGCAGTGATACCGCCAGGATCGGTTGATCTAGTTCCCAAAGTATACGGAGAATTGATATTGGATGGATCAAGTCCACTTTTGGAATTCTATCCATCCAGTTTCAAGACCGATTTGAATGGAAAAAAACATGAGTGGGAAGCGATTGTACTTGTTCCGTTTATAGACGAGACTAGATTAATTGCAGCTTTGAAAGAAAAGGAGAAACATCTCACCAAAGAGGAACACTCAAGGAATCAATTCAAAGCAAGTGTCTGGTTACGATATATTAGCAATTGCGAAATTTACACTTACAAGCCACCCGAGACCAGCAATTATAGACCTATTCAAAGTCGAGTTGTTTTCAAAAATCTCGAATTGGAAGAAATACCACAGGACGATGGAAATGATTTTGGTCAAAAGAATTTCGGATTTCCAAAAATTTCAATTTTACCTGTCAAACATTACATTCGAGAAACAATCAGAAAAAGAATATTCCAATTGAAAATCCAAGAGTTGGAAACAGAAACTGGAAAAAAAGTGGCAGAAAAGTATCTTGGACAAACGGTTTATTGTAACTATCCATTTCAACGAGAAGGATTGGTCTACCATGTAATGGACAGACAGCATCAGTACGAGCTGGAGCCATTTCCGACCTATTCACATTATCGAATTTCTAAAAGCTCGATTTTCTATAGGAATCGAAGAGAAAAGATACATACAAAACCGTTGACAAGAATTTGGGATCAAGAATTAGAAAAATTGACAGGGGAAAGATATTCTCGATTTGGAATTGATGTAGGAGAAACAGTTGCCATGTTAGTTGTACATTTTGTGACGGGAATCAAGGAAATGGACAATGGAATGAGAATCAAGATGTATTCGGAGAATGAAACCATGATTCCATCGCAAATGGTTGTTATTGGGGAAATGGACAGTATGGAAAGAAAGGCACTGGGGGTGCAGGAGTTATTTTTGAAAGGAGATCCGGTAATTTTCAAAGGAGGCCGGGGAATCAATTCAGGACTTGTTCAATTGATATCGATTGAGAATCCACAGAAAATTTTGGTGAGGTATTTGTATTCCAAAGATCGATTGAACAATTTGGTTTGGATCAATGACAATGACCCGGGATACCAATACCCCTTTACTATTAGATCAATGGCCAATCGACTTGGAGTTTCATCTGAACTAGTCTCCAAAATCACATCGGTATTCATGATATATTCACATAAAGATGATGACTATCGGGTTGATATTGGACTAGGAATTAAATTTGACAAAAAACAACTCAAGGCGATTGGGTATAGTGAAAAGGGAGAAAACGGAATATGGAGATTCAGTGAAAAGGTGTTGTTAGCGTTGAAAGAGTACAAGAATACGTTCCCCCAAATATTTTGCAGACTGGAGCAGGGTTTGGCAAGGACAAGAATTTGCATTGAGGATGGAATACTCATGCCCTTGGAAGAGAAAATGGTGGAAAAATGGATAGAGGCATTGGGGATTAGAGAAATACCCAAAATGTCGATTGAGGACCGATCCTTTTCCTGGATCAAAATCCAGTCTATTGAAAAAACGATATCATATTATAAATCCAATTACAAAAAGGGGCATGTTGATACATTTGTAGTCGACAAGAATGAATTATGTTTGAAAAGGGATGTAGATTTGGATAAGGTTCGAGAGACACCAAATCAGTTTCGACTGGGTCAGCGAATAATGTATGTTTGTGATGGTTTAGACAAGCCGGCATATGGATCGACAGGAACCATTATTTCTATCTACTACGCTGACCAAAAAGCCAAAGTAATGATGGACAATACATTTCAAGGAGGTGACAAGCTGGGAAAACTAGATTCCTCACTCGGAATTGTGTGCAAGTTTTGGGAAATGACACCCATTACTCCGAAGGGAGTTGGAAATTCGGTAATTTGCAACGGAACAAACAGAACGCCTAGGGATGAGACACATTTGACACTAGAGTTGAAATCTGTGCTTAACATTAATTAGAAACAACAACATTGAATAAAAAAGAATATGGAAGTGGAAAAGAGGTTGGGGATTTCGCAATATTACCAAATAGAGATAGAAATGCTGGAGAGAAAGGTGATGGAAAAGACAATAGATCTGAAACGATTGTCTGCGCAACGGAACGTGTTGAATTTCCAAGTGAGACAACTAAAAGAAGAATTACATTGGCTGCAGGAACCCAGTTCGTATGTTGGAGAAGTAGTCAAAATGATAGGGAAAAACAAGGTACTCGTCAAAGTTCATTCCGAAGGGAAGTATGTTTCAGATATTGAGCCAAATATTGATGCGGTCAAACTAAAATCCGGAATTAGAGTTGCATTAAGAAACGATAGCTATCAACTTTATAGAATTTTACCAAACAAGATAGATCCTCTTGTATCGTTAATGATGGTTGAAAAGGTGCCCGATTCTACATATGAAATGATAGGGGGACTAGATCAACAGATTAAGGAGATTAAAGAGGTTATCGAGCTTCCGATAAAACATCCGGAACTGTTTGAAAGTCTTGGGATAACGCAGCCAAAGGGAGTATTGTTATATGGACCGCCAGGGACAGGAAAGACGTTGTTGGCCAGAGCAGTAGCTCACCATACCGACTGCAAATTCATCAGAGTAAGTGGGTCAGAATTGGTTCAAAAATATATTGGTGAGGGATCTAGAATGGTCCGAGAGCTGTTTGTTTTGGCTAGGGAACATGCACCAAGCATTATATTCATGGATGAGATTGATAGTATTGGAAGTAGTAGAGGAGAAAGCGGAGGAAATAGCGATTCAGAGGTCCAGCGAACCATGTTGGAGTTGTTAAACCAACTTGACGGATTCGAGGCGGTTCAAAATATCAAAGTAATAATGGCTACTAATCGGATTGACATTCTTGATGCCGCACTTTTGAGACCTGGAAGAATTGATCGAAAGATAGAATTCCCGGCACCCGATTCAAAAGCAAGAGAAGATATTTTGAGGATACATTCCAGAAAGATGAACATGATAAGAGGTATTGATTTATCCAAAATAGCAGGGAAAATGGTGGGGGCAAGTGGGGCCGAGATCAAAGGGGTGTGTACTGAGGCAGGAATGTTTGCATTAAGAGAAAGGCGATCGCATGTAACACATGAAGATTTTGAAATGGCAGTTTCCAAGATTATGAAGAAAGATAACGATACCGACTTTTCGATCAAAAGATTCTTCAAATAAAAAAATGGTGAGGTCAAACCGAAACCCATCTGATACCAGTCGAATACTATTTGTTCGAAACCTACCTTTTGGAATTAATGCAGAGGAAATGTACGATTTATTTGGAAAGCATGGCACTATAAGACAGATACGACTTGGAAATGATAAAGAAACCAAAGGAACTGCATATGTTGTTTATGAACATGTTTCAGATGCCCAAACAGCCTACGACAATCTTTGCGGATTCAATGTCCAAGGAAGATATTTAGTTGTTGTACATTATCAACCATCCAAGTTTTTCAAAAGGATGGATAATGAAAAAAAGAGACAAGAAATTGAAATTCTCAGGGACAAACATGGATTAACAGAATGACTTTTTTATTAAATAAACATGGAACATGGCAGAATTATTTACCTGGGTCGCATTCCTCATGGATTCTATGAACAAGAAATGAAAGCATATTTTTCACAGTTTGGAAAAGTAGTGAATTTGAGGCTATCCAGGAACAAACAGACAGGCCGATCCAAACATTATGCATTTATCGAATTCGAAACTCCCCGGGTAGCTGAGCTGGTAGCCAAAACCATGCACCAATATCTGCTATGTGAATCACTTTTACAGTGTCATGTCCTGAAACATGACCAAGTTCATCCAGACATTTGGAAGGGATCTAACAAGAAATTTGTCCCTGTTGACCCCAAAATATCCATTCGATTCTTCAATCGTAAAAAGAGTTTGGAGGAAGCCAAGGAACACACAAACACACTCCTCCAAAAATATCGAACCAAAAAGAAACTGTTCAAGAAACTAGGGATTGATTATCCAATTCCCAAACCGATTTCCCAGAATTGAATAGATTTTTATTAGCGATGCCCAAATGCCTCCAATTCGGTCTCGATACGGGCAAGATCTTCGGCCGCCTTTCGATCTCTGGACAGCAAATCCTTGGTTCGTGCACCGCGCTCCCGAGTCAGTTCCCTTTTCTCTCCGTAATATTTTTGACTTTGGTCCTTTCTCTTTTCCTCCATGGACGAGAGAATGTCGTTGTACTTCCAGCCAAATTCCCGGGAAATTTGTTTCAAGTGGCAAAATGCTCTTCCTGGCCTGAGTCTGAGAACTCTCAATGCTGCAGGAATCACGGTTCGTTCCTTTCTATCATATGGAGCTGGAATTCCTTCAAATACTTCAAGTCGTTTCAGTGCTGCCTCTCCCCTGGGCTGTTTATGAGGAAGCATTCCACGAACTGCACGTCGAAATATCATTGATGGTGCGCGGAAATGGATCGGCCCCTTGCTCGGATTGACAAGACATCTCTTTCTCAAAAATGAAACATACTTTCCTTTGTTACGATGAAAAGGTCCAGATATATTGATTTCCTCGCATCTCAAAACAACCACTTTTTGTCCAGACAAGAGCTCCTTGGCTACAATGGCTGCCAATCTCCCTAAAAGATGATCTTTGCCATCAATCACTGCCAACTTTTCAAATGTCATTGTGCAGGGGCTCTTCTTACCAGAATATGAAACCTAGATCCACAGGACCTAGGTCTTTGTCACCTTTTTATTATCACCCCGAATCCGATTCTATTTGTGTTTGTCTCGATGTCAAACCCGGATCAAAGATCTCGAAATTTGTGGATATGACTGAAAATCGAATTGTTGTCAAAGTGTCCGGACAACCACACGATGGAAAGGCCAACGTCAGTCTATTAAACTTTTTGTCTGAAGAATTAAATGTAAAGAAATCAGAAATTTGGATTGTAAAGGGACAACTATCCAGAGAAAAAACGGTATCCTTTGCAGTAGGTCCAGAAATGGTCGAGCAACAATGCACTAGACTTTATGAGGCGGTAAAAAAATTGGTCGAGTCGAGCAATGAAACGATTAGTTGATATAGACGAATGGATTCGGACCAAGAATGAAATAAATAGAAAATGGACAAAGTTGGATCAGTATATTCTAATGAAACGTATGGAATCCACCGATCCTGTCCAGATCATATCTGATGATGAAACCTGTCTAGATATTGATTCGAATATAGAATCCATGATGGAAACCTATTTTTCGACCAGAAGCATTTTTAAACACATAATTCTAGTCCAGCCAATGTGTCTGGCCAAAATCCCTCCAAAATACCAGGACCATTGGTTTTACGACCTATATTATTACATTTTCGGATTCCAGACCACTGGGCCAGAATTGGTCAGTTTGGAAAATCTACTTACCAGGACACAAAATAAATGGATATCCACGAATCTGTTCATAGAGACCATGATGGTTTTAGGGTTGGATTTAGAAAATATAAAAGTGGAGGAATTGAATGGTCAAAATGGATCATTCAATTCTTCAGATTGTCAATGGATCTTATTTTCATCTATTTTTACCATCTATAATACTGTAATTTCAAATAGATGGCTAGTTCACGATGATACCGGAATATATAAAATGGTTACTCTTTTGCTTTTGGTTCTTTTGGATGAAAGGGGACACTCGACTGTGCTTCCAGAATTGAATTCTATTCTTGAAACCGTGATTGACTACATGTCATTGATGAATCTTGAATTCGGTCATATATTCGAATTGCTCGAATCTCGAGTGCCCACATTCCCGATTCATCTCATTGAAAGAATTTCTGCGTCACAACCTCGATTCAAGAGAGAACTGGGACTGTACATTATTCGGTACAGATTGAAACTCCCTTTAAATATTGTCAATGGCGATATGGATGACTATGGATTACTTGAAGAATTTGTACCAGGTTCTATTAATGTGGAGGGATTGGCGTTATGCTATATGACTATTTATCTTCTCGGACATGTTATCAATGTAAGAAATGTGGATGATGAAAAATATCTGCAAACTCTAAGAAACCTTTTTCGTAAAGTAGGGTCAAAACCCAATCTGTATATTCGAAACCTCAAGCTCCACGTACTGAAGCTTATTGCTAGAATCCAACTAAAATAATACTCTATTCAAATTACCGCCTAGATAAAAACGGAACCGAGATTTTTCTATCCCATACTGCATACTTGAGAAAGAATAGTCCCAAACCAATGGTTGAGATCCAAGAGACTATAAACATCAAAAATCGGAAATTGGCCATATCAGGCATTAAGAAACACTGGGCAAACAATCCAGCTGTCACACCACCCAACCCGACAAACACGCCGTTGTAGATTCCTTGACAAGTTCCCTCCAATCCAGGCAATGCATAACTGTCCGAAAGCTTCACACCTGTAGGCTGGATGAATCCCATATTGGCTCCCTTGAGAAGCTCAACAAACAACAAAATATGATAATGAGAAATATCAGGTGGAATAAAGTAGTACAGCCAAAGTCTAAGAGTCATTGACAATTGAGCCAGTATCAGCATCCAATAGACTCCCAAACGTTGGGTCATTGGTTTGGCGTAAAAGAACATGATTAATTCAAGAAACAACCCAAACACCGCAGACATGGCCGATTGAAAGTGACTAAATTTGACACTACCTTGAAGATACAATCCCAAAAAGAACGACATGAACAATCTGCAAAATCCATTGATCAAAATAATCAACAAAAAGAACAGATATTCGGTATTCTTGAACAAATCCCAAACCACTGGACTATGTTCTGCGCCCTTTATGTCGATCTCCGAATTGGGATCTTTCTCATCCACATCATAGTATGTTTGAATAAAGAACATGCAGTACGGGACAAAGGTTCCAGTAAAGATTGCCAAACAAATAAACATTATGCTATATCCATACCATCTAATTAGTGCACCGATACACAAGGTTATGATTCCATATGAAATGGTTCCCCACATTCTTTGCCTGGCATACAGTTCTTTACTCAGTCCTTTATGTTTCAGGATCGAAAGGACAATGTGATCCAAAAGAGGAGGCATCGGTGACGAGAAAATCACATAGAGGCCGAAAATTCCTTTGCTCAATATTTGATGGTTTGGCGGAACCAAAAGTAGAGAGAAAAATATTGTAGTAGAGATGATCGAAAGAGATATCAACATTCCTTTGTGAATCTGAAATCCATCAGCCAGTCTTGACCACATAAACGAGGCAATAAAAGTGACTAGCGATATGATGGACACAAATCCACCATAATCGCCCTCTGGTACTTTTAAAACATCTTTAAAGTACTTGCCTCGGAAATAATAACAGGTGTAGAAAACAGAATTCAAAAGCATATAGAAAATCTTGATTGATACCAAATATTCCTGCCAGACACGAGTTACCCAAGATGATCCATCCATTAGTATTTTTGGCGGGATTGCGGCTCTTACATTCAAATGCGAGAACGAGAAGCGGACACGATCATTTCTTTTCCGTGATACACTTCTCGAACAATAAATACTGCCATCGGAACATGTGCTGGAACAGGCATCTGCATAATACTGCTGGTAAGAAACATTTATTTGGTTTACTGCTCGCGTGTGCTTAATACCACCAAGGCAATAACCGCAAGGACCGCATACTTGATTTTTGGGTAGTCGGTCATGATGATAGTCACCATCCCTGCATATGGAAAGTATCCATTGATCCTCCCAAAAACGTCTTCCTCATGTAACCAGTCTCTACGATCGGCATACAAAGGTTGATCGTGCATCTTGTTATTGTCACCTTTGGTAAGTATGTACAATTTTCCATCATTTCTTTCGTGGAGATTTAGTATCCGGTGGACTATCGGTATTTCCTTTCCCTTGACCTTGAACACTACGATATCGCCAGAGGAAAGCGGCTGATTGCTCATTGTCACAAACAAAATATCCCCCCTTTCAAATGCTGGACTCATACTCTCACTCAAAACTACAACCATGGGACTCTCGCATCCGGCAACAACTCCCAGCGCTGCCCACGTCATGAACGCTAGCGATGCCACTGACATGAGATTGAATGTTTGGTAGAGCCATTGACGCTTATCCATCCTCCAAAGACTATTTAGCGTTGTAGCCAACATTGTTCGCTCTGCACTGCAACACTCAATTTATTAGTTCTCACCAACAGAATTTTTCTGGAATCCGGCAATCTTTTCTGCAGCTCTCGCCCTTCGTTGTTCTCTACTCAATCTTGGCACTTTTGGTCTCTTTGGAAATTCCTTGGTCTTTCTTGGCTCTCGATCTGGATTCGATCGGATCAGTCTATGGGCATTCTCGTAAATTGATTCCAATGAGTCTTCCGAAACGGAGTTTTCCAAATACTTTCTAAATTGTCTTTGATACTTTTCTGGATCTTCGGTTTTTAGTAATCTCATATATTCGGCAACATGTATTCCATAAATATGTTTTCTAAGCACACTACTATCCAGCGAACTCGAACTCTTGTCATATCCAGGAAATCTGACATCGGAATGTGGAATCTGTACTCCTCCATCGCAGGCTCCTTTTAGTGCTGCAAATACTCGAGCTCCTGTAGTCGTTTTACGAAGTCCAACATCGAGAATTGCTTTGAACGGCCGTCCCTCCTGATCCACCATGTATGGCTCGCCATCAGCCTTTGTTTTCCCTTCATACTGTGTATCAAGTCCCAATTTCTTCAACACTCGGCGAGCACATAGCAATCCGGTACAATATGCCGCGGCATAGTTGGTTAGTCCAACAGTTATGCCATATTTTTTCAGTTCATGAGAATAAGCCGATTCGAGTATAACATCACCCTGGATATTGGCAGTCACCATTTGACAAACAATGTCCTTGTTGGTTATACGGACAACCAATCGATATTTTGGAGCATTGTACTTGTTTTTCGCTTGTAATATCAAGCGTTTTCGTGCATAGTAATCGGTTTTTCCCTCTACAAAAGTTAGGAACCGCTCATTGGCGACAATGTCAGATAGGAGCGAAAGAATTGATCAACATCCAATTCTGTTGAACTATAATATCATCATCCATTGCCCTGTTCAAAACATTACCTCTTCTTCTACTGAATTTTACTTGGTACCTTTTAAAGTAGGCCTTGTTTTTGGACGGGTCGATGTTTGTCTAGACAAATAAGTAACAAGCAAAAATCACTCACCATTTGAAGCAAAATCGCAAGTGACGTGAAACTTCCTCCCTTGTCTTGTAGGGGGATGGTTTATTCGCGGTCAGGACTAACAAGCTGGATCCTATCATTGGATATTGGAAAGGTGATCAGACTGGATAGAAATTCCGAATTCTCAAATACATTGATGGTGTTGGAATCGGGTCTATGTACAGTTGGGACAAAGGTTGATGGACTGAATAGAGATGGGGAACCATTCGAACCAGATCCTGGATCAGAAAGGTTCTCCAACCTATTTTTGTTTCCTGATGTCTTTCTGGCTCTCTTGGTTTTGGTTTGTTTCGATTGTAGTCCAGGCGATTCCTTTGGTATCTGGGTCGGCTCAAAGACTTGGCTCTCGGGGTCCTTTGGTTGATTCTGTATGTGATCGGTATTTTCATTGGCTGATTGAACCGGTTCGGCCAAAAGTTCATGTCTTGGACAAGATTTTTCTAGATGGGTAAAATTGTATTCGGATAAAATCAGAGTCCCCCGTGATACATTTTCTTTGATTTTCAGATCGAGAATGGTTTTTTGCTGCAAGATTTTTTCCAATCTCCATGATTCTTCTCTATAGATATGTTCCAGCTCTTTTCTTTCCATGTCTTTCAAAACTATTTTCAATTCCTTTGCCATCTTCCCATGACAAACTTTTTGATCGACAAGCTCTTGTCCGAGTGTTTCGAATTCGGAAATTCTGGGATCTTCGATGTTGACAATGGATCGATTAATGATCGACCGAATACTTTTTCCAAATGTCAGCCCATCTAATGCAGTTTTGTCTATTTGAAATGGATCGAGAAATATTACAAACCCACCGTGTGAATTGCCTCCAAAATAGTCGGAGAAAAATTTGGTTACATGATTGTATGTGTACGATATAGTCATGGGCAGCAAAGGTTGATTCAAGCATTTCCCAATGTGTTCAAGATGATTTAGCGTTTCGGACAAGTGTTTTGATTTTGTTCCTACTTGGCAGATTCCAAAATCCGATATACAAAATACAGATGTCAATGTTCGACCATCTTTTTCTATGATTAATTTGAACAGGATGACTGACTGAAAACATTCCTCATCTAGAAACATATCGATCTGATCCAATTGATCTATTTGAACCAACAAGTCATCCAACACAACATCACCGTTCAGAATCAATTGTGGTGACACACCTTTTCCCATTACACGATCAACCATTGATTCGTCGGATAGCGTCAACAGTCCAAATCCAAGTAGAATGTTTGAACGTTGTTGGTGTTGAACAAACAAAGTTTTGAATATCTTGCACAACTCTTTGACAGTCCTTCTTTGTTCAGCACCAGTTCCGTATCCAACTCCTATTTCCAAAGTGAAAATCCCTACATTTCTACCTTCAAACACCTTTTCAACCATCGAGGACAATTGACTCGAGACAATCATATCTGGTATTGACGTTTTTTCGTCAAAACACGAATCAAATTCAAACAATATTTCAACACCATTATATGTACATCCGATCCCGCATTCTCCCTTTTTTTCAAACCTAGATCCATCGGATTGTCCGCAAGAACTGACCATTTTGACGATGGTGTTGATATGGCTAATATTCATGGTTTTTTTAGTTTGAAGATGGCAGACGATCCATGGTATGCATTCTTTTTTGGGTTTGCTGGTGCCTCTCTTTCAATGGTACTATCGGCAGCGGGGACATGCTACGGAATTTCGAAATCTTCAATAGGGATTGCAGGAATAGGTGTTTTGAAACCTCACATTGTCATTAAATCACTGCTTCCAGTGATCATGGCAGGAATTTTGGCGATTTATGGATTGGTGATTTCAATATTGATTTCACAAGGACTTTCGCCTGCAAAAGAATATTCTCTTTTGAATGGATACATGGATCTGGCTGCGGGGCTGTGTATAGGTCTTTCGAGTCTTGCTGGAGGATACGCATTAGGAATAATAGGAAACAAGGGTGTTCAGTGCTACGCTCTCCAACCACGAATATTTGTTGGATTTGTAATAATGCTCATTTTTGCCGAGGTGCTTCCTCTCTACGGATTTGTTGTAGCCATTTTATTATTGCTCAATAAAAACTAATAGCCAATCTCTTTATTATCACGAAATCCAATCCTCTGTAAGGTTCATCAATTGACGAGACAATAGTTCCACCTTTTCCTGCCACTCGATCACCCGATTCTTCATGGCAAGTATTTGGTTGGTATTCAGTATTCGTGGCTGAACCCATGTAGAAATGACAGTTTGGTCAACCTGGTCGATTTGTCCCTTTACAAGACCCAAGGACATGGCTTTCATTACCAACATCTCCGTTTCAAATATGGACAAGTGTATTTTGGAGGCAATTTGATCCAGAGAAACAACTTTTCCTTGATCTTGAAAAATACAATCTACCAATCCCATCAAACATTGTTTTTGTCTGATAAACATCAGGTTGTTCTGTACAAGCGGTTCCTGATGGTGTTCTTCAATTATCTTTTCTACCTTTCCTATATTCCCCTCGTAAAGTCCAATAACCATAATCTTGAGCCATATCCATTTGGTTTCTTCAAGACAATCCAAAATGGGAAAAGTGAACATTTCGCCGAAATGGTATACCGTGTCACCCAAAATTGCTGAAATGGCCAGATCACGAGCCCATTCAACTTGTTCAGCTACTGAAAGATTGGCCAATGAAACCATATTCAAATACCGTAAAGAATTTTGGTAATAGCTAGAATAATCCGATGTGGCCTTGTCAATTTTGGCCAACACTCTGTACTGGTTTCCGCGAACAATTGGATCCAATTCCCCGATTTCACCAACTAAAGATGCTTCTTCGATGCATTTTTTGGCCGAATCAATATTTCCCACATGTAACAAACACTCTGCCTCTTGTGTCATTAAAATCGACTTGGCTAATGTCGATTTGATTCTTTGCTTGGCACTTTCTAGCAATTCTAGTGCTTGTTTCGGATCTTCAAGTGTTTGAACGGTTAGTAAAGCCAATTTTGCCACTGAAAGAGGGTTCATATATTCTACAATATTTAGAACTAGGATTTGAAACAAGGAATAGACAAATGGTTGTGATCCTGGTGCACTGTAAAACTCCAAAATCGATTTTGATAACTGATTCCATAATTTTTGATCATAAAATTGTCGAAAAGTGTTGAAAAACGGCTTCAGTTCCGACGAAACTCGCTCCTCCAACTCCTGTAGGTTATGCAAAAGACTCATGAATACACGCACCTACTGCTACCCTTGTTATGGACACTTTGGTATGGCACGATTCGGATGATGACGAATTAGTGATAGATATGACCAAGCAGTCTATTTCCAAAAAACTAAGAGAG
>JAANSP010000332.1:0-23564 GCA_036850745.1 Homidia socia | reverse complement strand
ACACTTTTTTTTAATGGAAACATACATTTTTATATTCAATTAATACGTTCATGGTTTGTGTGTTTTATTGTATGTATGTACGTAGTAGAATGATAATGACACCTAACGCTTCTTTCCACTGGCTCACCTCACCATCCTCAACAATGCTTGTTTTAATTGTACTATGCAACATTTTTTCAAACTTATTATTTTTATTATGCAACTATTTAGTTAGTACAAGATAACTCTATACAGAAAACAATGGAGGAACTACATACAAATTTTTATTTACAAAAGTGAACCGCTATAATATATCAATATTATTATTTTGGGGCATTAAAGTTATAATATAAAAAAATTCAACTTTACATTTTTAATAAATAAAATATTCAAAAACAGTAGTTGTTTTTTTACATAACACTGATGTTAACACTAAAATAACTAGGACTAGAACATTGCTTTCTTCCTCCCATCAAAAAATGATGTTCCCTTCGTTTTCTCCGTACCATTACTTACAGAGTAGAATGCGTTGTTGCAGTATTTTGGTAAAAACCATTTTAACCTTTCAGCGGAACATGAGAACATACATTTTTTAATGAATTAACATTTTTATTATTCACATTTGACCTTTCTTTGAAACATCCACTCAATTTATAATAATAATATGAACACTGCCATTAACATAAGCATATTTATAATATACATAACATGTGTTAAATCTAAATTCTGTAATTTGGTAACTTATATCGACCATTTTACACTTGTCCATCTGTGCAATCACCATATCAGCATTATCGCTTAAGTAGTTCGCTATTACTGAAAACAAAACATTTTCATCCGTGGTGATTGACAAAAGTAACACAGGGTTTAAAAGAGCTAAAGATCAACAATTTTCTTAACTAAACTCATGTGCATCGTATGAAAAAATTGGAGTGTGAAAACTACCAGAAAAATGGTAGTTAAAACACAAGTAACCAACATTAATTACAGGGTTATAATTAAATACCATATACACTATTTTTTACTATTGAGTGTCTATCCGAGACTAATAATGTATAACAATGGTAAAAGCCCATTTCTTGATTCTATTCGAACATCATCATCTAGGAAAAACTGGAATGCTCAATAAATGCTTACAGAAAGACTTGAAAATGGATACTTGAAAATAAAATTTATAAGGAGTAAAAAAATGTTTCTAAATTAAGAAACATGATTCGTGGTGGCGGTGGTGGCTACTGATGATGATGACTGACTGACTGAATCCTTTAACTATATAGCTGTGCAGAACCCTCTGCTGCTGTATATTCGGGCAATGATCATGCTTTTTAGCTATCTGTGTATATCACTGGTCGTCAAAATAACCGAGCCGATAATTTCACGAAAATTTGAACACGTTCTAATAATAACTTACTAATTGTAAATTTGTTGGCGTACTTGAGTGTGTCCTTCAAGCCGATTCGAATCTTCTAATTACTTATTAGTACGTTCTTTGTCAAGCACTAAAACACGCAAAAAATTGCTAATTGATCTAGAGAAAGCGACAGCCCTTACATAATAGTTGCACTATTTTCATCCTAAATAATATTACGACTTGTATATTTTTTTCTCCCTTATAGTATACATAATTAACAATGTTATGAATGTGTTTATGAACCTATGCAAATATTTTCACTTGATTGGTTTTTTTTCTTGAGAGGATGTATAATCGTAACAAATGTGCTGGCTGAGCTTAATATTTACAGAGAAAGAGAGATTCAGTAGTCAACTCTACTTCTAAACTGTATTTTTTTTCTTTCTGGCCAAATTCCAAAATCCTTTTGGTAAATTATCATTACTCATAATTTTGTCTTCTGTAATCAAAATGTAAAAATGTAAAAAATCAGTGGGTCTATGTATGTATGATGGATATTATGTATCAAATGAATTGCAGTACTTTTTTTAAATCTTTTCTTGAGCCTAGTTAAAAAAATTTTTGTTTAGAGACATACATACAAGCTAGCTATATTTTGTTTACCACCTAGTTACACATTTTTCCATAGAATAATAATTAATAATATACTTTGTAATTGTAAAAATTCACATTGAACTAATGAGCCTTGACACATTTTGTTGCATGTTTTATATTTTCATTTTGTTTTCTTGAAAAATCACTTTTTTGTATGGCTTACACGAAACCTCCTTTAACCTTCAATTTTTGTATCTTGTAGTAGTAATGTATGTAAGTATATATAGCTTTAAAAATGCATTTTGTTTCTCAACAGTCGATAACATAGGTATATGTGGTATTTATTTTTTTGTTTTAAAAACTGTGCTACAACTTTGTTTTTCTTCATTTGTTGCCTCATAATAATTGATGTATAAACAGTGAAAATTCTTATATACAAACAGTAGTAGTAGCAGCTATAACAACGTTGCAAATATTATACTCTCTTTGTATGAAAGATTTGTTTTTCCTTTGATTAAATGTTCTCGAACCATTTCTTGTATTAAATCTTAACAGTATTATTCCATTTTTATGTATGAATAGTTTTATTAGCTTTTTTGTTTTCTGTGAAGCGTTGTTGTCGTCAGAAACAAGACATTATATATTTTTTTGGAGATTCCACTTGTGTTTAATAATAGTATGTACTGTATGTTATGTAGTAATATTGATGACAAGAACACACTGCAAAATGTAGTATCATCGATGCGGATTTGATGTTGGTATTTTTGTTTTAAAGATTTGTAAGAGTAATAACAATTATAATAATACAAGCTTTTTTAATTTCCTTTATATTATAATGAACTGCTTGTTTTATTTCTTTTTTTTTGTGTTGATGCTTTCTCCTTTGTTTTGATTGGATTCACATTGTTCCATAGACTTTTTTATATTTTTTGTAGATAAGAAAGTTTATGTAGTAAATTGTTACTGGTCTTGTTTCAAACGCGTGTGTATTATATGAACAAGCTCGTGTTCACTTTTTCCCTTGAACTCTACCCATTCGTTACAATAATATTATCGCATTTCAATTTCAAACTCCAGAGAAAATAAATGGAGCCTTTTACCGGATTCAATTGAATTCAGGAAATGGCTCTCTTGTTCCTTGTTGCTTCTCACTTGACAGTTTCCCTTTGCTATTTTTTATCATTAATGTTAATATTTTTATTGAAATATAAAAACTCAGCCTGTTCAATACCCATTCCATGGAAACATGTAAAAAACAGTTTCCATCAATCTGCTCATCAATGTACTTGTACCTATTTCCCTACGTGTTTATAAACCTATTCGTATGCTTTATATACATGTTCCTTGTATTTTGTATATCATCATACCAAACTACATGCCTATCTCCTCTCCACCTCTTTTTAAAAACACTCGACATTTTCTTAATATTGTTGTTCCACGTAATAATAATAATTAATTGAAGAAGACTTTCAAAAAGAAACATGCTTGAGAAGTTTGTGTGACTATATAAAAGACTCGAATGTAAATACACAGACACAGATACATTGAATACCATTTTTAAATATAATATATGATGATAATGATACTAATAATCAAACTTTAACTATTTTCATAACAATTACAATAATGAGAAGTACTTGCCATCTAGTAAAATACCGATCAACAGGTCTATAGTAATGGTAAAATGGTCGTAAATATTGAATATTATTTAATGATGATTCAATCATAACAATAATTATGACAATATTGATGATAATATCTGTTTTAATCATAATATATACTCATGCTTTCTACAACAAGCGAACATTTAAATATCTTTATAGCATCTAAAAAAGTCCTTATATCCTTTCATCTAGATGAGCATCTTCAAAATTGTGTCCTTCCACTTTTCACAAAAAGCAACACCAATTGCATAATATATATTATGTTATCGATATACACGGACCATCTTTTTACAGGGTAGTATAGCGGTTTGTGTGTGTGGTCTTATTTATAGCAGCAGTTTATAATATTCTCGTATTTTTGCACGCCTGGTATAGTAGGTATATTTTTGTAAGCTGCTTTTGAAAGTAACTCTGTTAGAATATTTTTTTATGTACAAACAGTGCTAACAATTTTTATTTTGCTTTGTGTACTGTAATAAACAACTTGTGTTTTTGCTTTTCGTAAAAATCTGATTTTTTGTACAGTGTGGATGACTGATTAATATATTTTTGTAAGCTGCTTTTGAAAGTAACTCTGTTAGAATATTTTTTTATGTACAAACAGTGCTAACAATTTTTATTTTGTTTTGTGTACTGTAATAAACAACTTGTGTTTTTGCTTTTGCGTAAAAATCTGATTTTTTTGTACAGTGTGGATGACTGATTAAAACCCTTGTTGTAAAAATTTGTTTCTCAATACACATCTACCTATACACCATCCCGTAATTTATTTTGGAATTTGTCAACTAAATCTGGCCTTTTCTCTTTTCTTTTCTCTCTCTCAAAATACTTGATTTTTTGATGATGATGATAAAGTTGTACATATGCATAGCAGTTGGTGAAAATTCGCCTGTCTGACATGTTGTTGTTGTACAGTTGCAGATTTTATTTTTATGGAAGAGAAAGGAAAAAAATATGCTGACGACGATGATGTTGTTGGTAAGAGAATAAAATATTTATGGGCCAGTGGGAACTGGGATATACTTGAGAGTGTAAGAGTTCTTCCAGATTTCTGCGAGTGTGACGGCAGAGAAGAATCTGTGGAAAATGTAAAGTGGGAGGCAGAAGCGCTGCACGAGAATCCATGGGACTGTTCCAAAGAAGCTCAGTTGTACAGGGTCCTTCTCTACTTTTGGAATTTCCAGAGTGATGATTGCCCACATGGTCAAGTTTGTTATCAGCAACAGAGTAACAATCTGACGACCTGGTTTTGTCCTGGTATGTTCTGGGAGATGAATGCGACGTCGTCCCACATCCGAGATGAACAGCATTTGGATGATGATCTGTGTTTGTGTGTTGTTGTGTTTGCATACAAGAAAAAAAAGGATTTTCACATAATTATTATTTACATTCATTTGCATAGAAGATTTGAAAAAGTCCGTAGAGCCGAGCAAAAATAAATAAATGCTGTTACTCATATTTTTTGAACCCTGACTAAAATAAACGTTTGTATTTACAAACAAATTGATACTGCCAAAGTGGCAAGTGTTTTTTGCATTTTATTATTTATATCAAGGAAAAAATACGAGATTTAACATAGGTATTTATACTGTGAAGTGCACTCCAGCAAAGTAAGTAAGTACTTGTGTGTGCTTTTTCTCTGTCTGGGTGAAAAATCTCCTACTTGAATGACAAGTGGTTATATACTTGAAGCAGTCTGTCTGTAAAATTGTAACAGCAGCAGTAAAATTATGGAAGGATTGACAAACCTGGAGAATGACAAGGGCCGCAGTTCCTGCCACCAAGAGAGCAGGAATATCCAAAGAGAGACCAAGAACCGTTCCTGAGATCAAACTAAAGAGAGCATAAGCGAACACTCCGAGAACAGAGACACGGAGTAGAATGTCCCGCAAGGGACTTCCATGATCCCCATGAAATCTGAGTCGTCTCACTCTGCACCAAGGAAAGAAGCAAAAAAATATTTATGCATTATTATCGTTTCTACATATTGTAGAGCAATTCATGCTGTGTCGCTACATCTAAATTTTCAACACGAACTGCTGAGCTGGATCAACAAGGCAAAAAGGAATCTCCGCCTCGTTAGCAAAAAGTTTGTGTACCTACTTTTTATTTCATTACATCACAACATTTTCATTTGCACGCCACTACCAAAAGTGTACATAACGAAGGGAAGGAGAAAGAGAGAGACAAGGAGAAGGAGAGAGAGAGGCTGGTTTAGCGGATGAAAAGGGATGGTAGAACAATATGGCATAGTTGTGGTGTAACGTTACGTTGATGTGCTTGCCTACCTTATGAATCCGATTAGAGTGGCCAAGAAGGATAGGAGGAGAAGCCCTGCGTGAGAGCAGTCAGCCAGATAAATTGCCAACCACTTGAATTTTTCTCTGGCGATGAGAACAAAGAAGAGTATGAGACAGATTAGAGCCGTAACCAAGAGTAAAAGTCCACAGAAAAGCCCTTTGCTTGCTCCAACACAATCGACTGGTCCTGATGGAGCAGCTCCACTTCCCTCCGGCCCTCCAGCAGTGTACCGACTGTAAGAATCCGTTCCCATTTCCCATTCTTGCTGACTTTCTTCACCTTCCTCGTTGTTCCTGGGGGCGTCCACTCTACATAACAACCAACCAACACCGAATAAAACGATGAGAGAAAGCGAGTTAACGAACTAGTCAGTCTTGTGAAAAGTTGCACTCACACAATAAATAAAACTTTTGCATTCATTCACATGAGTTAACTACCCAAAAAAGGGTATCAAAATACCCACACGCTACTACTACTCCCTGCCAGTAGTGCAGTGCATTAATAGCAGTACTTCTACTACAGATCACTGACCGTGTAACATGTTGAGCAACACAAGGAAAGGATGAAAACTTTTGGTTCACAACTTCATTTTCATCCATAAATACGTGTTGTTACTGACATTATACTATGTTTTAGTACATTCATACAGATCAATATAGACAGACTAGGTGCACAAATGTCGACAAAAATTTACCCCTTGTTTGGCGCACTGCGCCCAATATTCCTCCAAATGATGAAGACAACTGCAGCCGCAATCAAACTGTACTCTATGACAACAGGGAATAAATAGGGAGCAGCGTCATTTACAATGGTTCCCATGTACAAGAATCTCTCGCAAGTGACGTTCGTTGACAAGGGGGTGCCGGTGTCAAAAGTTTTTGGAGCGGGCGAAGGAGTTGGAGTCCTTGCCAAGCCGACACCACCGCCCATTCCCATTCCGTAGTTGTTTGAGTTGTACGAGTTCATTCCATCCAGGTCCGGAGAAGCTGTGGTTGTTGCAGATCGATTCCAAAATCCTAGCCTTGCATGAATCAATCGGTTTCCCTCTGAAATAGATAAGTTCCTTGTGTTCATCTCGGTTTGAACTTTGTAAAGATTTAGAAATTACTGCATTTCAAACATCTTTCATCGTTTTTGAATAATAGAGAATATTTTAATCGTTGAGACAAAAACAGAATTTTATTTTGCTTAAGGAATAGGTCTTTACCTTTGATCATGTAATCCTCAGTGTAGCCAGTGGTGTGCTTGGTGATTTCCTTGAAGCACTCCCGCACCAAAATCCTGATCCACACGCACAAGTTTGTTGCCACGACATGCATCAATCCGAATCGTGCAATGATCTTGAATTTGTGAATCCTCAACTGCAATCGGCAAATATGACGATTTTTTTAAATTCCGACACTTTAATTATAGCTACTCCCATTACAAATTAAACATTGACACGTCATTTAAACCAGTACATAAATTAGAATCATTTTTATCATTGACGACACCTACCCTCGAGTTGATGAAGATGAAGTACATTTGCATGAAAGTGAAAATCAGCTGAAGGAGCGGGTTCACACCTCGAAGAATGTTATAGCAAGAGGACCCAATTGGGATCTCAAAGAAAGCTCCCAGTTCCAATCCAATGTAAATCATCGCACCAAGACCGAAAGCTAGATAAAAAGAATAGAAAAAATGACACGTTTACAGAAAATGCTCAAAATTTATTTTGGCACAGCGAAAAAAAATATCGAATCCCCTAAGCACATTACTACGCAATTTGCCAGTTGGTACTTTATTCCTAATTGCAACATTAGACTGCAATCGTTTAGAATAACTGCTGTGGTCATTTCATTAATCGAACCGAATGTTATTTTCCCACACACACCCTAGCACACACTTCTACTTATCCATTAATTATTACAATGCCATTAAAACTATCATAAAATCATAAACACCCACACAGAGAAACAGTTTCCAATGTTGGTCGTTCTATTATCTCACCTAGTAGATGGAATTAAAAGGACTACGGACTAACCAACCAACCATTTAATGATGATTACGTTTCTCTTCCTTTTTGACCACACAAAACATTTATTTATGACGTTAAATAATAGCAGCAGCACTACAGCAGCTCTTAAACGAAAATAACATGCAAAGTGTATCGATATACATATACTCATTTGTGCATCCAAAATTAGGAGTTAGTAGAATCACGTTTGTAGTTAGAGAAGTGTTACAAGAGCATATTACTTTTATTATATAAAAGCCAAAATAAAATGTAATTTTGGACGTTTCAATCTTTCAAAGGAGCGACCCTTTTCTCTTTTAACTTATATCCGCCAACAACTGCTCGCTTTTTGCTTACATTAAACCATGCATAATAATAATCATTTGCGGGTTTGCATCCATATTTCAGAGAGGACGTTCGTTTTACGTTAAATGTACATCCATTCTATAAAGTTCAAGAGAGAAACGAACGAACCATGACAAAGGCTCTTTTTCTTTTCCCTTTCTTCTCTGACGGCAAAGTTGAACCCATCTCCTTAAATTTTTAAATAATCACAATCCCATGAACACATACAGTAGGCACTCTGTGTTTGTGTGCTTCGTCGTGTGTCTAGTACGGCGGGATCCTTGTTGTGGAAACCCAAAGAGCTGGTTGTAATAATGCAAAATAATAATAATAATAATACAATAATAATAATAAGCGGGGATAATAATAATAATAATCATATTTATATCTCGAGCATAATTCTATTCTCTTTCCTCGTCTATCATGGATGCTACGACGGATGATAATGGCACAACTTGAGTATGCTTGGGTGAAGACAGAGAAAGCAAAGAGTCGAGAGTTGTGTGCGTGGAGCGAAAGAGAAAGGCAGCCAACACCAGGACCGCCGCCGCCGCCGCCATGGCATATTATCAACATCAAGTCTTTGTATATGACCATACTTTCACCACAAAATGCTGCTGTCTGGATGCTGCTTTCTTCTATTTTTACATGGATTCTCTCTCACCGCTCAAACTCAACTTTATCGTCAAAAAAGCATGAGTTTGCTTTCTCTTTCTCTCTCTCTCTGCCCGTCACTTTCCCTATTTCACATTTCTACACAAGTAACAACAACAACAGCTCAATATAAAGCAGTTTACAATATTTTTGTTGTTTTTGTGCTTCTCTGACTGCTGTACAACTTACCAAGTGTTCCCATTCGGAGGAAAAAGGATCCATGGGCAGTGTCACTTTGGCTCGTCTTGGGTTTTTGGTTCTCTTTGGCAGATGTTGTGGCCGACTCGGCAGCAGGTTTTTCTTGGCCTTGTGAAGGTGGTTGAGCAGCCGTTGATTCTGCTTCTCCAGATCCATCATTGAGATTCACATCTTTTGCGTCACTCCCCTTCCTCACCCCTTTTAGCATGCTCTACAGACAGGAACAGACAAAAAAACAGACAAAACATTACAACTTCTTACTTTTGAAATATTTCCCTACAAAAAATATTCACAGGAGGAGGATGACGATGAAACTTTCTTTTTTCGCCAACAATAGAAATTCTTTTGTTCGCAAGCTTCAATACCTAGTACGCTCATCAAGCATTCAGACAGAATGGCAGTAATCTGAAAGCGAAAGTTTTATTTATATTATTTGTATGAAAGACAAGTGGATGGGTGGTACTTATTTACACTTTACACAATGACAGGTTTCTTGAAACTGACAAACATCAAAGTGAAGATGAAGTGGTTGTTTATTGGCTCACTAAATATAAATTTATAGTGTATAAGTGCCCATCATGCCCATCCAGGCCAGCATTCACGTTTGCACACACTTTTTCCTCTCTCAAGATATTATCTATCAATGCTCAAGCAGCACTTTAGAGTTCAGATTAAGAAAGCATGTCTGATTTTTCTGCTTTGCATATTTTTTCAGAAAAATAAGCGTTTGGAATTAGATTTTTACAATTTTTATCGCGGCAAATGTAGGTATGCAGAAATAATATATAATTATTTTTCAAAACTGCTAATTAGGCTAAGCCTAAATTCACACCGAATCTGGCGCTTGTTCCGCTGCAAAGAAACATACACATATGTTAATATGCTGAAATGCTAGTAATGTGGTGAAAGCTGATGAAATGCCTACTGAAAAGCAGAGACGGCATTTGTTATTATCCCAAGTCAAAAAGCATTACATTAATCCTCAGCATAATAATATCCTGCCAACTTAGCTGGTGCTACTGTGTAGCTTATTTACTGCTAGAAGAAAGGAAGCGTCTAGAATAAGCCTCTGAGAATACTGTACGACAGTTTTTAGAGAGACAAAAGCTGAAAATGTCAAAAGAGTAAAAGGTGAAAGTAGCAAGCAGCCAAACAAAGACTTTCATTCTGTTTCTTTCCATCTTTTCTTGTTTTCGCAGTCACTCTATTTACAAGCAGCTACTTTTATTTATCACAGCAGCGCAACACAACAACAAGGGACTTGTTTTTATCCATCAGTGGTCATATTATATTAGATATTAGATTCCTTGTCTGACACACAAGAGTCATATGATAGGACTGACATCAACAAAAAAATAATAATAAGAGGAGAAAAAGGATGAAAATCGAGAAGAAACGAGAGAAAGATGACTATGACATGAAATTGACATGGCAGATTGCGCACAGACAAACGCCCGGGTATTTTATACTTCGATCATCTCTGAAAATAATTCTCTGTGTGTGTGCAAAGATGAAGAAAAGGGAGGAAAACAAGTGGAACACAACAGAGAAATGGGAATGGCATGTTGAAACCTTATATCATCCATAATATATAATGTGTTTACGATATTTTCTATATTCACCGCAAAATTTTTTTTATATTAGGTACATAGCTAGGATGAAACACAATCTCATTTATTTGCAGACAAAAGTAAGTAGTGTAAATAGATATGCAATTTTCGATTGAGTCTGCTATCATGCTCGTCATCAACAAGAAAAACTATACATTTGCCTACTGAAACGAACAAACAAGCGCAACCAAAAAAATGTTTTTTTTTTGTTTGCAAATAATCCCAGGAAAAGTTGTTTCTAGAAAGCTGCTGTCTACTACAAACCTATACTGTGCTTTAAAAAGAGCTCAAAATACATTATGGAAATGAAACTTTTTTCTTTCGTCAGCAGAGAGAAAGCATCTCGTGGAGCATGATGATTGCATATGTATATAAAAACTTAAATTGAATTATGTCGGTATTTTTTTTTCTCGACAAGCCTAAAAAGTGGAACAGAAACGTTGTAAAAAAGAGAGGTGCAATTTAGTTGATGGATTGGCAGTTTAGTGATAAATTATCAGTTATGTATGATGGCAGTGGTGGTGGTCGATCAAAATCTAAAAAAAATGTTAGCATTTCACCACTGCTGTCATGGTATACTGCACTTGAATTATAGTTAAAACTATTATGATAAATTTGTTATTTATGTATGTATTTATATTCAGTATAATATGTATACATCATCATCATGTCATGATATTTCAAGTAATAATATAATGTTGCTGACGATGATGCATTCCATATTGCAAAAGTATTCATTCCCTTTAATCCATGTCTTTTCGACTGATAGCAAACCAAGTGGAAAAAAAGTTTTGAGAAATTGTAAGGGATGTCACGTCAGCAGTACTTTTTTCCACAACAGGAATATTTTATAGATTCATTTCACATCCACATCAGTTTCCTCCTTCTCTCTGAAAGAAAACGTGAAAAGTAAACTGTACGGCGCAAGTGTGTTTCCTTCTCTCTTCAACTTGCTTTTTCCCGTCGTTGCTGCTGCTAAAGAAAAGCGTTCAACATCAGTTACGACAACTCTATATTATGTCGACTGGTATAAAAATGCAACTGTCAGAGTTAGCCTATCAACTCAAAAAATGTCTACTGTTGATAACATTTGCAAAAGAAATGGAGAGATTTTGTGGAGCGTTGCTGAAGAAGAAGAAAAAAAGGAAAATAGGAATGATTTTGGTGCCTTGTGTAAAATCGCGTGCTATTATTGGTACAATGTTGTACGCTGAAATGAACACAAAGAGAGGCACAGAGCAGATATCACGTGGCGAAATATTGGAACTACTCGCAGCTTTTTGATGTTTTTGTTACAACGACCCTTTGAGACGAAAACTGAAAAGAAAAAGTTAAAGCAAAAATATATGCATATAAATACTAGCAAGCATTCGCAATGATTATCGCATATGTGCAAGCTTCCTAACCAGCAGTGGCACCATCAATAATATTATTTCATGTTGCTTCAACTAAGCAATAATAATTCTATCATGTATGCACATTCATATTCTCACCCAAAAAAAGTTGGTTACCATGTGCTATAAATTTTATGAAATTAGTGCTAATGACGTTTTCATTGCTAATATAACTATAATAGTAGCAAGGAAAATTATAAACTATGGTGTGAGCTTTCTTGGGGAAAATTGGGAAATTTGTGGGGTAATTAAGTTCACAAGCCAAAACGAAAGCAATAAAAACGTTAGTGATTCATGGTAAAACAAAAGAAGAGAGAGAGAGGAAGGATAAACTAGATTTAGGACACTCTTTACAAAACTTCATGCAAAATACATATAATATACACATCATCAGTAAAATAAATATAAAAAATAAAATCAAGTAAAAGAAAATCAATAAAAATCAGGCACAAACCTCACTCGGCAAGATTGGATCAAGTCTTTCTCGCTCGGCTAATTCATACTTGCCTTTGTGTCGACTTTCCTACAAGAAGAAGAGTAGAGGAGCATACTCAATACAAAATAATAAAATACAGTACAGAATTTATAAAGATTACTCAATACCAAAATAAAATAAAATACGTGTTCAAACTAAACATGATATACTCGACATACCATCACAACAGTAATTAAAATACCTATACGCAACCATACTAAATAGTAAATAGAATGCATGACCATAGAAAAGAAAAATGAAAAGAGAATAATATTATAACTATTTCATTCAATAAAACCAACCAGCAAAAGTAAACATAATACCGAAACAGGTACAATAAAGAAACTGTTTTCTCATTCATCACCAAATTCTATTTGCTTGGACGGTGTATACATCTAGTTGTGGGAGTGATGAAAAAATATGCATATTTCTAGTTAAATAAAAGTAATTAGATTCAATTGTGGCGAAAAAAATGTGAGAGTGGCATGACATGGTGGCATTTATTTTTCATTCAGCATTCATCTTCGTCTTTTTTATCATCTTATCATGTACTACGAAATGCCAACATTGAGGCTCACTCTTTGAAAAAAGTAAAAAGACATGTCAGTATTTTATGGCGGAGAAGAAAGAGAAATGGAGAAAGCAAAAAAAAAGAATCCCTCTCACTTTCTCTCTTTCGAAATATACAATCCTTTCCATCACTTTCTACATGCAGAAGCAACAACAGCGGCAAAAGTGGAAGAAAAGGATTCATCAAATATTAAGAAAACGTGCAGTGGAGACGAGCAAAACTAGAAATAGTACAAGTTCCACAAATCCACAAATACATATCCATTTCTTTCTGCACGAGGAAAAAACGACATTAACTCTACATTATACAAAACATGAAATACACAGCTTGTTTTACATTGCTGTAGCGAAAAAAGGCTCTCTCTTTTCAAAATTGTAACCTTTTGAAACGTGAAAGCAAAATGCTTCTTCTTCATTCCATCTGCATCTGTCTTAAAAATTAATCTTGCAACGGCACTGCATGCCGTAGCAGCGGTGAAACAAGCGCAGTTCTCTTCTCATTTCATTCAGTGAAGATTATTCTTGAGGAGAAGAGCAAACAGGGGATAAAAAATAATTTAATATGTGGCTCATATATATGCATGCTCAACAACATGATGCGATGCTGGCAGTGTAAGAGAAAGTTGCGTTTCATCATCATTCAACCAAACACTCGTGGTATTATTATTATTCATTCATACATATGCAAACCTGGAAAAAAAATATTCTCTACATTTCCATTGTGCTTCAGGACAAAAAACATTTACATTTCTTTTAAAAATAGAAAAAAGGATTACTTATCTAAAGTTTTATTTTTCGTTCTCGTGTATGTGAACTAACCACGACAATCTTTTGAAATGTTAAAGTCAACTTGAATAAATTTCTGAATATTAACAAACTCATTTTCAAAAACAAACTGAATGTCAAGTTGATTTCATACTAGAAAAGAAAACGCTTACATCATTTCTACTATAATTGGATTACTACATAGTAAGACCATTATAATTAATCAAAGACGGCAAAAGAAATAAGTAACTTTTCCCTGAAAAAGAAATCCACTTTTATCAAAATTTATTAAAAAAGGCAAGGGAGGTGTATATCAGTTCAATCAAAAAAATGTCGCAAATTTTGTCTAGGCTGGTCTCCTTTTTCAGCCATCAACGACTGGCAATGAACCATGAGTTAACTCCAATGAAAAAGGGAAAAAAACGCATTGCCAAACACCCAAACTCTCTCTCGCCACAGAGCTACTTGGAGGTCACACAGAAAGATAGATTTTATTGCCATATAAAAGATCTGCCTTTTTTACACCACATTTTTGCACTTCTTTCATCTGACGGCGGCAAATCAGATACAGAAGAGCAGTAGCAGCAGCAGCAGCAAACGCCGGTTCACTGCTACTATTAATTCCTTCCTTCAATTTCGTAAAGTTAATTATGGAGCCGGGTCACGTATCGCGTATTTATGTGCCTATACACCCATCGCGCGAGCGAATAATCTTACAGCACAAAACGATCCTATACTCTTGCTTGTGGTGAATAAATGCTTTAAAGGAGCAATTTTGATGGTAAACTATCGGTTTTCTCGGTGGAGGAAAAAGAGTTTCATTTTCTGTTTCCTTTCTTATTTTCATAGGACGGGGAGATGTAAAGAAGAAGAAAAAAGTTTCAAATGGAGATGGAGAAAATATCATTTGTCGCATCCTGACTCAATAGGATATTGATAAATTAACCTGTATATCTTGTGTATAAAAAGGGGGAAAGGTTGTATAGTGGAGCAGAAACTGGCAGTACAAAAAAATCTGTGCGTTTGTGAATATAATAATAAAAGCTCATGGCGGGGAAGCAATGTTTTATATTTTTTATGGGAGAATTCCTTCACCGCCGCCGTCGTGCTTCCAGCTATCCGTTAAGTTCAATTTTAAGTCATGTCGCTTACTTTTATACACTTTTGCATGTACATATTTTTACTTGTGAAACGATATCGTTTTACAAAACCGCTGATCCAACTACGGCTATAATACTTGTTTGGAGCAGCTTTAATATAATTTTTCCCCGCCGAGCCCAGCCATCCGAGCCATGTTTTAAAAGAAGGAAAACTCATTTTTATCACATTTCTAAAACATGTGAAGCATTTTTTTCTCTTGGAAAAGTTCAAAAGGAAAACTTACATATAAGTGAACGCATTATTGCATATATGAATATAAGATCGTTTAAAAAATTACATGTCAAACTGGTCTGTGAAAGGGGCGAAAGCTAAAAGTATTGGAATCTTGAGTGAATTGGCATATTCGGAATAGAAGAATACTGACATTGTATACATTTTTTAAATAACAATTTCCATAATTTTTGTTTCTTGAATGGGCCATAAACATGATAACAATGACCTGTTTTCTAAACTTGTCTTGTCTACTCTCATATTTAATTTATTCATACTTACGCAATATAGCTTATTATTATGCTTTTCCATCAAAACCTGATCCTCTAGACTACCACTTTGGCCAGCTGCTTTGATGATGGTATGCTTATTATTAAATGTGCCGATAGAAAGACGAACGGACACATTTCTACCAAACCAACTCAGCTTCCGTCTTCTTCCTCTTTTTGCCCATAATAAATGTAAAAACGTTATCTAACCTCAATAACTGCTACAACAACGACTACAATAATGATGATCATCATCATCAACATCACGATTGTGTTTCTGATGATGATCGTCATGACAAGGGCATATCTTCCAGAAACGAGATGGAGAGAGCAATGAAAATGATTTGCAAATATGAAAGGAACGCATACGTTAGATGATATGATGGTGATGTGGTATATAAAAATAATAAAAAAGCTTACTTGAAGAAATGACTGTTTCCTTTCGCCCGACTTGCTGGTAGCAGCATCCGTAGCAACTTCCTCATCCTTTTTGGCTTCCTTGTCCTTTTTCTCCTTGTTTCGTTGCCTTTTCTTTTGAGACGAGTCATGGAGCAGGTAGCAGAACACATAGAGGAAAAAGAGAATACTTCCTCCATACAAGTAGGTGAAGATAACCTGTCGTGTTTCCCACGAATATTGTCAACAGCAGGGTAGCAGCAGCAGCAGCATTTGTGCAGTAGAGTAGAACAGAAAAAAATGGGAGTTGTTCACGACGAGCAGCCACGATCAAAAAAGAGGTGTAGATCCGTACATATTTTTTTTTGTTGGAAACAGATCAGGTTGAGTGTTTTCCAGTAGGGAAAAAGGCACATATGACATGGAACAATGGAAGAAAAAAAAGTAGAATTATAAAGCTGGGAACAAACATATACCTTTTGCGTTTTGCACAAGTCAAGTACACATTTACAAAAGACAAAAATATTTAATGTATGGTACTTTTGCACACTTTTAACAACAGGACAGTACAAGTAGAGTTGTAACTAGAAAAAGAGAATAATATGAAGTGTTTGCAATTTTTTTCAGTGTTATTCAAAGAAAATGCCTTATCACTGGGGAGAGAAAGTGAAGTATAGCAAGAGCACTACTTCACACTATATCAGTCGCAACTGCCAAAAAAGGTCACAAATCTTTTTTGCTGAGAAGTTATGTAGGCATTTATTTCCAGTACTCTTTTACCCTTTAGAAATTTTTTTAGAGGAAAACTTGACTTGAGTAAATTTATTTTGAAAAAAAAAATGGTTGCATCATCACCACAAATATTAATTAAAGAGAGGAATGCGCACATGAGGATAATATGCTGGTATGGAGTGATTAAACTCAAATTCATGCTCATTACTCACATTATTAGGGGCAGCTGTATGCAGTCTACTCAAACCGAATCATAATAAATTGGAAACGCTAATTAACTGAAACCATGTGTGAATGCACGGCATGCTGACTTGGAGTAAAAAAATGCTTCTAGCAGAAGAATCCATTAATAGATATTAATTATTTATCACAAGGGAACAGTTAAGGTCATTGACCTCATCTGCTCTCTGTCTGGGATCTACCAGAAGAAAACTGTATAGGTACCCATAAATAAGAATAAATAAAAAACTTTTGAGATGCAAGTACCTCCCAATTTAATCTCCTCTAGAATCATTTTCTCATCATTTTCGAAACATATATCCTGTGTTTCTCTGTACTTATTAAAATTATTTACCAATCGCTATCTGATGTTTCTTATTGCTTCAGTTTTTTTTAATAAAAACTTCCTTTTCAAAGAGGCCCATTTCAATTTCTTTCTTATGGCCATGCTGTTGGTAAACAGGCAGTTTGTTTTACAAACATCCTTCTTCTACTGTCGAATCATTTCCCAAACTAGAGTTTAATTTTCTCTGAAATTACCATTATCGAATCTCAAGAAATGAATGTTTTCTTAAAAAAAGATATTATGAATACGACGAGCCTGATGATGATGATGATTACATCGTCAATATGTAATATTAACTGATTTCCTTTTTCTTCTGCTTCCAAAAAGCTCTGTGATGATGAAGACGATGATGATGATGGTATCATCATCCCCATCCCGACAGCCAATAGGAGCACGGCGAATCTCCAACTTTTGAGCGTGTTTCATTAAGTGAGAATCATTAGGAGCAATTGGTTGTCCATAACCGCATGGAAGAGTGGTAGTGAAGTGAATAGACCAAAGCTTCTTGGTAGCATTACCACCACCGTCATCATCACTACTTGTCTTCTTGCTACTCAGTCAATAATGAAGATTGCACAGAGTGACACGAGAAGAAGGAAAGTCAACCAAATAATAAAAAAGATGCCGCATCAAAGAGTCATCATCAGAACCATACGGTGCAGCACCACCATCCAATGACGACGTCGACGACATAAAATGATTGCGGCACTGGTAGACTCTTTTTTTTCAAGTAACATGGTTGTATGTACATTTGGTTGGAACGAATATGTTACATAAAGCACATAGCTATAATAAGGAGCAGCAGTTTTTTCTTCTTCTTTTTCTCGTTTTTATTTTGAGCATCTTATTGTACACACATGTTGCAAAAGGGTACTCTACCAATATTATTTTTTTGTAAGGTTACTTGTGTTTTTGTGTGCATTTATCGCTGTATCTACAAAGATAAGTCCATGCGTGCATTTAGTTTAGCCCGGCATTACACAGCAAAAAATGAACATTTTCAAGAGACAAAAATCCTTAATCGAGTTAATAAAAACTGATTAATGCATCCTTAACAGCAGCGTCGTCACAGCTATCCTGTCACTTTTACAAACTGACACATGTTTTCCTGTTGCGAGTAAAGATTTTATTGCATTTTTGTATTTATTCTAGCATCCTCTCAAGTGTATTCACTATGAAATAATTTTTTTGTGTACAGGAAACAAATCTCAGCTAAAAAATTGTTTTTCCCAACAAACAAAAAAAGTTTCGTTTCAACTATTCAGTCAATATATTGTTTCTAGGTGGTATTGTAAATTGACCAAATAAAAATTTGCAAACACTGTCATATTAAACGTCTACCCGTATAAAGCAAATGGGTTGTACTCTGTTGCTACTACGTTTTATCTTTATGTTCATATAAAACCTAAACAGAAAAAAAATCCTTTATAAATAGCATGTATATATAAATACGTCAAAAAATCACACAAGCTTACCTCAAAGAAGTAGAGGGGAACGTTGAGGGTGATCACTTCAGAGAGGAGGAATGCCAAACAAACAATCACTGCGAGTTTGCAATATAGGGCACTCGTAATGATGAATAGGGATGTCCTGTAGACAAAATACATAAAACGAAACAAAGATAAGTACCATTATCATCATCATCACGATCAACCACCACGTATCTTTAAAGTTGTTGAGAAAAGTATGCGCTGTGAGCATGTTAGTAGTAGCAGTTACGATTTATGGTAGTTTCCATCTGAAACTTTCACATGAAAAGCCCACACCTTTGGTGAACACACACATTCTCTCGCAAAACCTCTACCACCTTGTCTTCCCACTGGGAAGTTTCCAGTGCTACTACCAAAAAAATCCAAATAATATTATCAAGAGCCATAGAAACGCTGTCTGTGTATTTAGATCTATACCTACACTTACATATAGACATGCAGGTGCAAACATGTACAAACACTTGAAGAAGGTAGAAAATGGCACCTTAAAAATGGTTGCCTATTTCCGCTTATCACCAATTCAACGCACATACAACTCGCATTTATAACCGCTGCTAAAAAAGGAAAGGAGCTCTAGTAAACGCGCTGCCAGAAATATTTTTGAAGACACAAACGTATTTTCATCAAGGTATATATACAATTATACATGTATATGCACATTGAGCACCTTATACTATGCACCAACATAC
Source organism: Homidia socia (assembly GCA_036850745.1). Taxonomy (NCBI): domain Eukaryota; kingdom Metazoa; phylum Arthropoda; class Collembola; order Entomobryomorpha; family Entomobryidae; genus Homidia; species Homidia socia. The sequence continues at coordinate 4,156 of JAANSP010000332.1, read as the reverse complement.
TATACTATCTTTAACAACGTTTTGGTTTGTGACTTTTTATTCCTTTTAACACCATTGCGTGCGCTTCCTACTTTTAAGAGAAAACATTTACCATTCAGGAGAAGCAGAAAGCAAGACGAAGAAAAATGATGATGATTTTACTTTCTCTGGTTGACTGAGCCAAATTGCGTATAAGGTAGTGTTGGAGTACGTACGTACAATTTGTGCTTATACTTTTACTCTTCTTCTGATCTACCCTTTTATCTTGGAAACAGAGAGATAAACCTAGTTTATTATTATTATTATTCTTGTACGTTTTGTATGAATTTCCGGCTGATGATGGTAGGCTTAGTCGTGGTGTGTTTTCCTTCCTTTTTGATATGCTCTGTTGTCGTTGTAGCACAAATGCTCGTTAGGTTTCTCCATTGAGTAAAAGCCCTTGTCTCTCTTCTTGAAGCTGTACAAGTTGTTTTACAATATGAATGCTTATTTATTATTGCCATGTTAAACACAAGCAATTCCATTTGATTTACGTGATACTCAATTACGAGATTGTCTATTTTCATTGACACTGTCAAACAAGATGGTGGTGATGGTAGGCTTGGAATATATATGCAAGCGGTAAAATGTTCAAATTTCATGTTTCTTTTCATTGTATTATTATTATTATTATTAATTTTCATTTCTCTAGCTAAACTATACAATGTTATGTCTCTATGAACATCACGTTGTTTACTTAACAAAAAGTTGATAATATTTAGTAAACGTCAGCTAGCTGTCACCAGTCGTAATCATCCGCATTATTATTATTTCATCAAGCAAGCAGTGTAAACAAATTCTATGCTTTTATGTTTTAATTACAAACTAGTTAGTGTGAAATGGCGTCGTAAAGATTGGTTCAATGCCCATACAAATTATTATGGCTGGAAAACATGCATTCTCAGCCAAGCCATTCCATATGCAAGATTGATAATTCAATAGAAACTCAGCAAACGAGCCAAATCCAATTGAAAATGTGTACAAAAAGTGAAAAAGAAAATCGATATTTGCGGAATGGAGACTGCCTACCAATAATAATACAAGTTGAAACTGCAACTACTCAAAACACACAGGTTCAATAATTTCACTCAACTTTCTCCTTTTATTGGACCTAGCAAAATTTTATTATGATATTATCCACTTACTTATCCTCTTTTCCAATTTCCTACTGCGCTAGCGTGGCAAAAAAACCAGCCAGCAACAGAAGAAAATACAATAAAACATTTGTCTTTTTTTCTACTGTTGCCATTTTCTTCTTACATAAATAGGCAACACGAAGGACATAAAGTAGGCTTTTTTGTATGTAAACAAACCTCACTCACTATCTTGTTTATTTATCTATTGCAACAATTTTTTTCTTCTTCTATTTGACCAATGATCGCAGAGAAAAAAATAGAAATTTCTTTTTCCCTACTTATTTTAAAGGGAGATATTCGTGTCTGCTATCTATATGCATGTTTTGTGTACATTTCATTTTTTATTCATTGCTCACAAAAGGATATTATCCATTTTTATTGCATCCCTGTGTGTAGTTCGAGCGAACAGAGGTAAAAAATGCTTACACACAAACAGCATATGCACGTAAATGCCAGAGAGAGAGAGAGCTGTATATTGAAACTTTGGAGGAAGTGTGTAGGCACCTATTCCTTTATTTATAGTTTTACACAGAGGAAGAGGAACAATGAACTTGTTTTATGATTGTTTTGTTACAATAGTTGGCCAGTTGCTGTTGGTCAAGCAAAATGGCAATAATAATACAAATAATGAAGTAAAGAGGATGTACATCTTTACTGCTGCTGCATCAGCAGCACATTCAAACTAAAAATATAATAGTCCAAAACAGTATTTTGCCTGGTATAAAGCAAGTATAAATAGTAGTAGTTGTTGTTGTTGCTGTTGTGTGGGGTCATTTATTATGCATGTTTACACACATGTAACAAGGCACGCACAAGTATACACAGCGCAACAAATTATAAATATTGTGGCAATGTTTATTTCTAATATTCATTCTATCCAGGTGATAATATAAATTTTTGCTGTGTATAAAAAGCTGCCAAAAACTTGAAAAGGATTGATGATAGAGTTGTTGAGGCACGAACAGGAATCCCTACAAATATTTCACAGAGCAAAATGCTACATCCCAATAATATCATGTTTTAACTAACAGGAAGGAAAAAAAGAGATGGGTAGGCAATTCCTCCAGCTTTGTTGCTACTTCCATGCATACATCCCAGACATTACTTTACTTACTACCACACACACACACAAACAGACCGTGTTATTGCCCTCCTAAGAATTGACCAAGACGTCCAGTGGGAACACGGAAAAAAAGTGAAGCCATCGTTCAAATACCACCGTAAAATATACATACCTACAGTTATAAACAGCCGATATAGTACACAACCTAAAGGAAAGTGAACTACTGGAACGTAAAAACTTTTTTCCCTTTACCTCATGTAATAATGAACCGAATGCGTCTCTAAAGGGATTAACCTATAATTCGACCACCGCCGCACACTATTAAATGCTACTTGTTAAACCTACGTACGTACAACCACTTACACCCTTTTCTCTTGTTTACTACTTGAAACAAAAATCATTTAGAGTGCTGGCTGGATGAACGTACTACTCTTTTGGCAGTGCCTACATGAAAAAAACTATGTTGTTCTTGTTGAGATTATTTTATTTTTTGGACACTGTCAAAATAAAAGCTAAATGGATGCAAAGATATAATGTCAGAGATCAAATGAACTAAATAAAAAAGTCATTGTCCAGGTTTTCCTCATATTTCCTATTTCTTTTTATTTATTAAGCATTTTTTAGCATTTTTTTTTGAAAAAAAATCGGACCCTTTCAACGGCATTTCCAACCAGGACATGGTGTATATAATCCAATTAAGTAGAGATGTCCTCGTCAGTTTTCACAGATCAGTTCCAATTTCTGTCCCTTTGGGAGAAGAGAGAGAGAGCGAAAAAGACTTGACAGAACAGAACTTGCTCTAATTCCATAACCATAAACCAATGACACTTAGGAAAACTGTACGCACCAGAAGAAATGAAATTATTGGAGCATAATAATAAATAGAAGTAGTAGAGTAGTAGTGTTTTTAGAGAGAGTGGTAGAGTTGTTGAAAGAAGAGGACACTTTTCACTGTCCTCTTCTCTTTTTAGCCATCATCGCCACTCTCACCACTAGGACCACAATAAAAGCAGAGTAAACAAAGTTTAGGTAGGCTTGAACAAGGTAATGAATGACAACAACAGCACCAGCAACAGCAAGATGATGATGATGAACGATAGCGAAAGACGATGACAGCGATAATTTTTTTTTTGCTTTTATGAAAAAAATTGGATTTTGATTATTTGTGTGTAGTAAATAAATGTACGAAAAGTGTTGTCATGTAGTAAATTGTTAAATTGATTCTAGCACCAGTAACAACACCACCAAGAAAACACCAGTAGCAACAACAATCATGTCACTAAAAAATCACACCAGACCAGACAACAACCACATGCAAAACGGCAATCCACGCATGGACGCTGTTCGGACTCAACTAAAAGCTCATTGATGGCTTGCAAAACATGAATACTCGCCAACTGGTGAGCTTGGTCAAACTTGAAGCAGTAAGGCGAAACGCAAAAAAGTGTCCCTGTCCACCTCGGTACGATGACTACCACCACCGCCATCATGACAAGTAGTCAGTCAGTCAGTTTGTGGCAATGCAACAAACAGCAAAAACATGCTTTTGTAATAATAAGAATAATAATAATGGTCATACATGCAGGTATGCATAGATACAGTCTTTTAATAGCTTATGGTTGAGTACATATATACGTATCAATACACTATGCTACATGTTGATTAGCTTGATTACATTTTGCATGGCTTGCTCTCCATTTCGTATTTATTTTTTAAAGGGAAGACGAATTAGTAGTTGATGTAGGCTGCAAGTGGCAAGTAACGAGAGTGAGCAGAGTAGTGACTAGTGACTAGAGTGGCCAACAACAACAACAACAACAAACTAAATGATGTGCAGTTGAAGAAAAAGCCCTTTATGTGCCTATTGCTATATCGCCAAGTCAACCCCACTCAACTCGCTTGCTGTTTTAATATAATCATGTGTATCACATCATATCAT
>JAANSP010000331.1:3681-21691 GCA_036850745.1 Homidia socia | reverse complement strand
ATATGATAACAGTTTCAAAATTGATTTGCTTATATACACTATACTAAGAAAAATATTTTAGATAGGCATGCATTACATGTATACATTCCAGTCTAGCGTCAATGTGTATGCATGAACTTGAGTTTACCTAACATGGTGCCATGAATTTTTTAAACTGCGCCAACTACAACAAACGACATCAGCATCACCAACGTTCAGTGAGCCCCATCATGCTATCAAATCAGCAACAAGTCTTGTTTCCCTACAATGTTTATTAATTTTTATTGGGAAATAATTCGTGACATTATATTTGTTATATCATTTGAATACGACGCTTCCTGGAATTATTACTAATTATGCCGTCAACTGTCACAAAAATTAACACTTGTACTGGTTCAAATACCTATGTACCTTTACATAATAAAGCAGTTAACTCGTGACGCATACAATTAGCTTAGTCACGAGAGATGATCATGACAGATTGACACACAGGATGTAAACCAGTTAACAAAATCAGCACATTATAAAGTCATCAGCATTAATTTTGCTTCACTCATCGTGTCATCATCAGGAGAACCTATGTGCATCAGTTGATTACGCTTTACATAAACAAAAATTGCTGATGATTGACACATTGACATGAATAGAGGCACAACTCATAAAATAAATAATTTGCTGATGCCCCACTCACGCTAAAGCTGTTTATCACCAAACATACAGAGGTTAAGAGAGAACCCAGTAAAAATGTGTTACGGATTTCCCCAGTATTCCAAATCGTTGCGAGTTTAATACCGTATTGTCTGTTCCGTTGAAATGCTTGCAGCGTCACCCAAAAAAATGAAATGATAGATGATGACGAAAAAACTGCAATGCCTACCCACTCGTTGTGTAAATAATACACGGCTGTTGGTTTGTTGACGAGCACGCAAAATATAGAAATCAAAAAAGCATCACGTCAATGGATACTACAGATTTGTCATAATAAACCACGTATCCAGAGCAGTGGGAACAAGCGGAAGAAAACACGCCACTTTTTACATTTTTTCACTCTTTTTATAGCCGTTGGACTGGGAATGTGAAAGGTGCTTTGGCTCTTTTCTCTCTTGATGCAACGTGCATACCAAGGAGATCTCATCTTCTCATTATGACATCACCTGAGGGTGTTGCCTCTTTCCTGTTTCCTATTTGATGTCCTTTTTATTACGAAATAAATAAGGAAGAAAAATATAATATAGCTCCTGTTACAGAAGGACAACTAGCATAGTAGTAGTAGGTGGAGAAAATCATGGGAAAAAGATTCAAAGAAATGTACTATATTGTCTCACAAGAGCAAAGTGGAAAAATATTGTGACTTTTTCTGTAGGACAATCTCTTCCTTCTTCATCTTCTTTTCTTTTTCTCTCCCTTTGTTATTTGTACGTATACGTGCCTATTTCATCCATGATCAATATCATTCAAGTAGAATACATCGTCATCATTATTATCACAGCTATCACCACCACGGCTAATGCACATGACCCGACTACTTTATCAAATGACGTGCAAAAGCGTTCTTTGTAGTCTTCTACTTACGCATTCCTTGGCCATCATGCAATCAGCATATTCTATCAACATGATTGTTGTTCTTTCTCCCGACTTACTGCCATTCTTTGTCAAAGCCACCTTTTCCATACAAAGTATTCAACTCTGACTCTCATAAGAAGCTTCAGATGAACAGATAATGTTATAAAATGGACAGACAATAAAGTTAGCCCGGTACGTGTATACGTTTTGGTTGAGAAAGAGAATGAAAACTTTCAAAGAAAGGTAAAAAATAATGAAATACATTTTCATTCAAGTTCTAGGAAGGAATACCAATGTAGGTGGAGCAAAAAAAAGAACAAGAGATTTCTTTTGTTTTCTTTGCACGAGGAATTTTATGGAATTTTTAAAGAGAAAAATGAAATCCTTGGAATATTATTATATTATGTATTATGTAAGTTTGGATTGCTTCAAAAAGCGGGGGGAAATAGCTCAAAAAAATGGCAAAGTAGGTTTTCCACTGAAATCTCATAAAAATACAAAGGTCACATTACGACAATTCGACTCTTGCCATTTTTCTGTCAAATAATTAGCTCAAAATTCATCGCAGAGTACTGACTTTTCTCACGGATTAGTTGTACACGGATTTTCGATGTACTGGCCAATGGTTTTTATGAGCACCAAGAAATGCTCCGGAAGACTAATGGAACCTTTCCCACTTTTAATTACAAGAGTAGCAGCACTCTCAAGTAGCCTTTAGGACACACACGCGCTATTTATTTTTTCCTTAGTGAAATCCATTAGACAGGAGAAATAATGTTCGGATGGAACCACTAATCCACTCTAAATACCTACTCACGTCTGTACGTTTATGATTCATTTGTTTGTATGTCTGGCCTGTGGTCTTTGTCTACTGATACGCTACAGAGAAATCAAAGTGAACTTTGCCTAATAAAACTCGAGGCGTGATATTACTTATGATTACACAAACTTGCCGTGGTTGATATTGTAGAGGGCGTGTGGAGGTAGCGGCATCCTCGAAGTTATGTCGATATTCATGTATCATGCTACTTTCTCTATAGTTCTATAAACCCAATTATTGAATGTGGAACCGCAAAAATCTGGTAAATACTTTTGTCAAGACCCATTTTTGATTTGTTCGTGAAAGTAAAGAAATGGAAGTGACATACCGTGACATTATATTGATGGTTTGATTTCATTACAATGACGTTGTAGAGAATATATATTCTACGAACACATTTTTGTTGTATGTATAAAAAAGCAGTCGTCAGTGTTTGTATTACCACAGACTCTGTTGTATTTTCGAATTTGGGTTGCATATAGCACCTTTTTGGGTCTTTACTCAATTTGTCCTTTCTTTGTCACTTTAACTTTATCGAATTGACAACACCTAAAGAAATGCAATTGCTGATGTTAGAAAAAGGGTAGATTTCGATGGACATTTAATGGTACACGTATTGTCACATTCTGCACTCGTCTTGAGAGCAACCACACAAAACCTTGCACCAAAAAACCACTCAATTTCCATACAAAATTAAATCAAAGACAAACCAGAGAAATGGATAGGAAAGTAGCACTGACTCTATATTCATTATGGATAGATAATAGTAATGGTACACGTATTGTCACATTCTGCTCTCGTCTTGAGAGCAACCGCACAAAACCTTGCACCAAAAAACCACTCAATTTCCATATAAAATTAAATCAAAGTCTAACCAGAGAAAGGAATTGGAAAGTAGCACTGTCTCTACATTCGTTATGGATAGATAATAGCAGCATGCTTCTACAATCTTAAAATCTTTGAAATTGATTTGCATATATAGGTGCTACTACTGTAAGTACCTAATATGCTGCACACACAGCTAGAGATGAGTACTTACGTCACATCCACTCACCAACTTTATNCTTGATTTGCATACATAGGTACTGTAAGTACCTAATATGCTGCACACACAGCTAGAGATGAGTACGTACGTCACACCCACTCACCAACTTTATTATTTCAAAAATAAAATGCTAATCAACAATATCATCATGATTTTTACCATCGGGATGAAAAATGAAAAGCATGTTATTTTGTACATAATCATGTATAGTTTGTGTGCTATATAGCCAAGTCAGCTCTCGGAGATTTCGGTAGGATTATGTAAAAGCTTTCTGGCCAAACTCCCACCTCTGATCTTTTCAAAAGGTTGGTAGGTACCACTGTGTCAACTTTGTGATATTATTGACAAGAATATTATAAAAATATTTTTTGCTCAAAATTTGTCATGACAGGTGGGTTTAGGAGTAAACAATATATAGGAAAAAGTACGCACTACGCAGTACACGAAAAAAGCGTTATTTTCCTCGGCGCCCCCTTTGTCACGAAATGATGCAATATTCCCCAAGGGAAGCACTCATTCAATATAGGCAATTTGTCTTGTTGTATGAAGATGACAAAATGAAATACCATAACTGTCGTGATCTTTCTGTTATTTGTATTTTCCGTGACACTGCGATGATCCTCAGGCTACGTAGGTTTATTTAAGTCAAATATAAAAAATATTTTGTTACAACAGTTTGTTGTTGATTCAAAAGGGAATGCATTTCAGAAAAATGTGGGATGGAAAACGTAGTAGTGGGACCTCACGCAATGACACGTTCAGTCAAGCTTGACAAAACATTTTGTGCTGACGTTGCAATTGTTGCTGAATGAAAACGCATTGAATTTAGATTCATAGAAAAAAACCATTTCCTTTCCTCGTATCTTATAACTTGAAATAAGAAAAGGAGCATGGTTAGTGTAACGCAAAAAATGCAAGAAACTAATCCTCATTATTAGAATGAACGTGTGTGGTGCTTCTACAGTGGGCATGTGATCATTGGGTTCCACATTTGTTTAGAATAGGATAATTAACGATCAGTTTAGTCGTTATCACAAATTGTTTTGGAGTTGTGGGATTAAGTATTCTGAAGTGTGAAGAAATAAAAAATCAATTATTCTGTGTTGATTTGCACCAAATACATTTGCTAATATTTTCTGAGAAAAAAAACAAACTGTCTGCAAAATTCATTCTAGGAAAGTATTAGAAAAAAACCATTTCCTTTCCTCGTATCATATAACTTGAAATAAGAAAACGAGCATGGTTAGTGTAACGCAAAAAATGCAAGAAACTAATCCTCATTATTGGAATGAACGTGTGTGGTGCTTCTACAGTGGGTATGTGATCATTGGGTTCCACATTTGTTCAGAATATGATAATTAACGATCAGTTTAGTCGTTATCACAAATTGTTTGGGAGTTGTGGGATTAAATACTCTTAAGTGTGAAGAAATAAAAAAAATCAATTATTGTGTGCTGATTTGCACCAAATACATTTGCTAATATTTTCTGAGAAAAAAAAACAAACTGTCTGCAAAATTCATTCTAGGAAAGTATCATAATATATACATATTATTTCCATCTAATGACCATAAATTGGTCTATTAATTTCATCTAATGATTCATTTATGAGTAACATTTCGGATTCGGAGAAAGCAAATATCACACACCTACTCTGTTTAGGTACACATTAACATTCTTTCTACGTATGGAAGTAGATGCTTTATACACTTGATTAATAATCATTCTCTTTGTCTTACAAAACAAATATTTTGTAGAGCCGTACTAAAAATGCGGACGTGTGTAAGATTAAAAGTTTTTTCAATGAGTAAACTTGCAAATATTACGTGTGATGGAGGCCCTATGGCAGTAATAAAAAGGCTGTGTTTTTTCTCTGAAACTTCCGCTTGCTGTGCTATTATTAAATTGAAAATGTTGGATAGGTATACATGACAAAAGAATATGTCGGCGACCCTGGGGTCATTCGGTTAGTTCGTGGAGTAAAACGTGCTTTTGTTGAGACCATAATGCAGATCCATTAGTAAGTAGATCCACAACATTTTAGTAGAAATAATGCAATGTTGTTAAAAATAAGATACATTCTAAGAATTTTGCCTAGTTTCTACGCACGATAATTGCGTATTTTTCTCCAAATTGTGACATATCCTGCACAACAATTTTCCAAATTTGTAATTCCTAAAAATTTGATTAAATGGGTTTGTAGATCATGCATCTTGCTTATAAAACAACGAATAGTTGATTGATAGCAACCTAGGTACATATGTACTGGCAGCCAACTTTAATAGTTGATTGATAGCAACCTAGGTATGTACTGGCAGCCAACTGACCAACGGTCTAGATTTTCAACATTCTGTTATATGCTTCTTGTTCCGTAATAATCTAAATGGACTTTTATTGTTATTGAACGCGTGCTTATCAAATATTTGATAACTACGCTTACCACTACACGTCATACATTGAAACAGAAATATCTGCAATTTGAATTGCACGCACACTCAACATGCAATCAATTTCACACACACAAAATGTTTTTTCTGGAAAGGTGAGCGTACCATGTTTTTTTTGTAAAAAAACAAAGCGAAAAATTGACCATTATTGCCGCCGTGTCGTTGACTCACTCTGATTCATGCATAAACGCTATATCTTACCTGATTCTGGTCGTTTCAGGTCCGCCAACATTTCCACCGCCGGTCCCACTGCTGCTACCACCACCCCTTGTTGCTGTTAATATTGGTGTTACTGTTGATTTTGTGAATGTACTTGATTGCTTCACGGAAAAGATTCTGTAGCTGAGCAAGGTCTACCCCTGTGGAAATGTCTCCTGTGGATGTTGGCGACGATGATGAGGATGAAGAAGCGCTGGAACTGCCACTGCTTCCAGGGTTGCTTAAAGGTAAGCAGTGGCTTGATGTGGGCAGCGTGGCCACAATAAATAGCAAGACCACCATGTAAGAAAGTGTAACAAAGAGAAAAGATGAATGGGGTGCCTGGACAGTTGTCACTCTTCCACATTTTTGCGCTTTCCCAAAGATGGTCGTAAGGATTAGAGCACGGAAAACAAATTGAGTTTGTTTTTAGTTGGATCGGCAGTTTGCAGCTACACCCAAGAGCCAGGAAGATTTATAAATAAACAGACAAATGTCGTTTGGTAGGCCACTACTTGAGAAAAACTGACTCCTCAGAGAAGCAATGCAACTAGAGCAGTGACAATATTTCAAAGCTGTGTGACTAGAACGGAGGAGTTCAAAGAGTATCTGAAAATGAAAAAAATAAGTATTCAATGGAAACTTTATGGCACTTTGACACTTTAATTTCATACACTTCACATATTTATAAATAAATAGACAAATGTCGTTTGGTAGGCCACTACTTGAGAAAAACTGACTCCTCAGAGAAGCAATGCAACTAGAGCAGTGACAATATTTCAAAGCTGTGTGATTAGAACGGAGGAGTTCAAAGAGTATCTGAAAATGAAAAAAATAAATAAGTATTCAATGGAAACTTTATGGCACTTTGACACTTTAATTTCATACACTTCACAAAAAAGGTATGCATTCGCATTCACTAAATTTAGACAAGGAAGTAAATCAAAGACATTTATCCAAATTAGTTTAAAGCAAAAGTAAACAATAAAGGCCGCTTTTTGGAGAATAAAGAGAACTAATGAGAAAATCCCTTGAACTTACTCTTTTGAAAAATTACTACACAAAAAGTCAATTACGGTGTATAGTTCCTTTTTTTACTGGTGTTTCATGTCAACTCCTTAGCCTGTTCCAGCATCGTATCACTTCTCCCCTAACAAGTAAGTCTATTTAGAGGAACAAAGTATGTATGCCTATGTAAAGATGAGGCAGTTGGATTTAGCGGTAGTAAATCCAGTTGCACAACCTTTTATCGCTTCCCAGGAGAAACTTGTTATGTTATTTGCTATCCATAAAAGACGGTGAAGGGTTGTGTTTCTATTTCCTGAAAACAAAACTGAAAGGGTTGCTCTGATGCTCGTATGCTTTGCAGCAAGAGTTTCTAGTGATGATGATCTCTTCTCTCGACAAAAGAATGAGCCAAACTCAACAAGTAACGAAGAGAAGACTCTGTGTACTGAAGTGCCAACTCTGCTCACTTTCCCCTTTATATACGCTCATCCTCTGTCTTTCACTCTCTCTCTCTCTCCTCTTCTCTCAACTATAGACAAAAAGCTACTTTACTTTCTTATTTGCTCAGAAACGCGTAAATCTACTATACACTACTAGATATCATGATGATTATCATCGTTATCATATCACTTTCACCCAGAAACGCACAAAAGCAGGGTTGCTTCAATTGCTTGCTCCATATTGCAAGTGTATAACTTTGTGTATCAGCATCATCATCAAAAAACCACCCAGCAGCAGCAGCAGCAGATGTACCAAATACAATATTATTTGTTGCTATTTTATAGACATCATTCTGATCATAACCTGAAAGATATAAAAAGTGGTACAAAGTATATCATAAAAGCATTTTTACATGGAGAAATGCAACAGTTGTTGCTGCCTGCTCCATATTTTTATTATTTAATGTTTTTAGGACTTGTGGTATAAACTATTAAAGAGAACCAACAAATGACTAATCTTTCCGTAAATTCGTTCATGTGTAAATAATATATTGTGTGCCGTTTTTTTGTTTAGTTTAGAAACAAATACGGTGTAGTTTGGAAGTTATATACCGCATAACTTGACTACTTACTTTCACCTCACTACCCACAAACAAAGTACATAAACAGACGCACACACAACCACGCTCGTTTCTCTTTATCACCATCATTTGACAAATAACGGCAAAAAAAGAAGAAAAACAATTGGAGAGTGAAATTGCTGTAAGAGACACCACTACTATCGTTATCTTTGCCGTCATCATCACCAACACCTACACACAAACGTAGATATAGGTACAAAGTCAAAAGTTTCTCGCATTCATTATTGCAGGAGCATTCAGCAAGCATACCTAGTATTATGATGATAATATGCATATTGGTGTGCCATTGTCAAGAAGATAAAAAAAATCTGAAAATTGCTTTCGTCGTCTCTGCTCTTTTTGTTTATTTACCTAGTTATGGGTCGCATAACCAAAGCTATGACATGGTATGGAATTGTACGAAAGGAGAACATAGGGAAAAAGAGCATTTTTTATTCACAAATTTTATTTTGAATGAGAAAAGCTACACGTAGTCAGACAAAAAGGCGTTGTGCGTATGTAGCCGAGGATTATGATGATAAATAGTTAAATAGGTGGGAAAACTCTGTTTTTGGTTTCGGAGAAAACCAAGAGAAAGCAGGATATGGTACATTTTTAAAGTGATTTTGCACGTGGAGAAACGTTGATATTGTGAGATAAATGGTTGTAGGAAGTTTTGTTTTGCGTTTAATTAACTGCTTTAATTTGTAATTTTAGCATAAAGCCATTTTCCGATGAAAATTCTCAAGAGGAGAAGTTGGAAAAGTCAACAAAATTAAAAATCGTTTTATTTTAATTTTCAAAGAATAGATGCTGGGCGAGCGATTTCCTTTGCATGAGTTTTTTACAAATGATTTAATCTGTGATCGTAGTACGAACATAGTACTTTGCTGACGGTGGGGCTGATATGAAAGTATTGATGCCACGATAAAGGGAACCAAACCAACTAACCAACCCCTCTTACTGAGACTCAAATTTTCATTTCATTTGTAAAAATTACAATTTCGTCGTTCCAATAAACTGTTTTAGCAGAGAAATCGGGTTTATTTGGTGCAATAGTTTGTTGGGAAGCATTCTAGCAGATCCGAGTTCCATGAACTAAAAAAATTTTTTGGACGCCGAAAAATTAAAAAGTTGCAAAGTTTAATTCAAGTGGATCATTAAGCAAGGGAATTTCCTCCTATTTTTAGGCAAATTATACAGTTCAAACCAACATGATTAAGGACTAAAAGCAGTGGGTGGAGTAAACGTCGATAGCATACAATATTTCTTCGACAGGTACGACTGGTTAACTATGAAGTCAGGTTTATATTCGGAATTTACAAGTTAAGTAGTCGTACAATAGTAACAGAAAACAAAGAAGATTGTGCACATTTTTGAACTTTAGAGCATAATCAAAATAATAACCCAATCTCCGTTCAGTAACACCGCATATACATTACTTGTCGCTATTAAATTAAATCCAAAACATAACATCAACAGAGCTCATGTAACTCAACTATCATAAAAAACTAGATAAAATAGATGTTATAGTAAACATACACGTAGTTGACAATTATGCTGTGCTCAAAACTTGTGGTTGTTGCAGTGCAAAATATCATTCCAAAAAGCATAAAGAATGCATGACAGTATTTCACAATCACATATGAGAATCTATATTACTATTTGTGTACAATCGATTTAGCGGCTAGAATTCAATGTATTAGCATAGGGATTTTTAGTGCTTTCTTTTGCTCCCTTTTACGATTTATTCGGAGGTCGTAGCGAACTGAATTTTTTTCTATAACATAGTTTACACATTCCAGATGTCCCGAATATAGTTGGTTTTTAATTTTGATCGTTTGGTTACAATTAAAAATGCAGTTAAAGTGATCAGTATTTTGGTGGTAATTTTAATGTTTGAATTTACCGCCTGAAGTTCATTGTATAGCTGAAAGCATATATTTCGTAATTCAACAATGTCGTATGAAATTCTTGAAACTGAGAAGTAATGAAGTTTAGTTCGAGTCAGGTTATGAGGTTTTCAGTTACGTCATAGGGATTTGAGTTACAGTATGAGATTTTCAATCAGGTCATGCGGTCTTGAGTTACATTATGTGGTCTTGAATTACATTATGGGGTTTTGAGTTACGCTATGGGATTTTGAGTTACGCTATGGGATTTTGAGTTACGCTATGGGGTTTTGAGTTACGCTATGGGATCTTGAGCTTTGCTATGAGATTTCGAGCTACTCTATGGGGTTTTGAGTTACGCTATGGGATCTTGAGCTTTGCTATGAGATTTCGAGATACTCTATGGGGTTTTGAGTTACGCTATGGGATTTCGAGTTACTCTTTGGGATTCTGAGCTATGCTATGGGGTACTTAGTTACGCCATGGCGTTTTGAGCTACGCTATGGCGTTTTAAGTTATGCTATGGGATTTTGAGCTTTACTATAAAATTTTGAGCTATTCTATGCGGTTTTAAGATACTCTATGGGGTTTTGAGATACTCTATGGGAGTTTGAGTTACTCTATGGGAGTTTGAGTTACTCTATGGGAGTTTGAGTTACTCTATGGGAGTTTGAGTTACTCTATGGGATTTTGAGTTACTCTATGGGAGTTTGAGTTACTCTATGGGATTTTGAGTTACTCTATGGGGTTTTGAGATACTTTATGGGATTTTGAGCTACTGTACGGTTTTTTTCTGTTACTGTATGGAGGTTTGAGTTGCGTGATGGGGTTTGAATTACTTCGAAGAATTTTTAGTTACTGTATGTGGTTTCATGATACGTCGGGGAGTTTTCAGCTACCTCATGGGTTTTGAGGTGCAATAAGGGAAATACAAAAGAGCTGCATTACGAATGATATAATATTGCATTGTTGTAGGGTTTTAACTTATGTAGTCGGGTTTTGTAAGCTTTCAAGTAATTTAAAAAACATTCAATCGTGGGGTCACTAGTCATACTAATAAACAGGGGCAACAATGCGCTTTTGTCATTTTATGGTCATTTAGGTATGTGTGTTTTAATATTTTACTAGGCTCTTGGTAGTCGTCAAACGTGTTTATTGGGATTTAGATGATTAGATGTTTCTTTTGCTTGTTATTTCAGTTATCTGACATGTAAACTTAAAACTCACATTTCATTTCAAGTTTAAAATTACCTTCGAACCCATTGATATAAAAATGTATTTGACTTTGATAGAAGCGATATTTCATAATATAACATCATATCGCTTGAAATTCGTCTTAGTCAAAGGTACAGAAGTAACACTTCCGTGCATCGGTGTGTACTCTTTCTTATATCTTCCATCCAGTGAGTTAGTAAGTTACTACTCTTGTGAAACTGTGATCAAATAGTTTTTGAAGTTGACGATTCATTTCACATACCAATGTGTTGTTTATGATTTTTTCTTGACACTGAAAATCGGATAGTATTGAAACATTTTACAAGAAAAGGCATTGTTTAACATTATTACAAGCAGTGTAGCATATCATCATGCTTAGTTTGCTTTTTACCGTTTTGATACTTTCACTTCTCAATTTGCCCCATAAAGGATCTTTAGTAAACAGAAATGGCAACACCAGTATAGAATCTGTACTTGAGAGCCTTGCTGCAGAAAAAAGTGTAATAATAGGCTGCAAAGTGTCGATTATTTACGGAAATTTTCAAACTGACACCAATCAATCGACTTGGAATCAAAAGGAACATTCACTTTTTAACTTATTTTTCAGCAAACTGCATCAGTCCAGTTTGAGTATGCTTATTGCTCAGTCCGGTGGAGTTACACTGACTGCTTCAATAAATCGAGAGCAATATTTAAACAAATCCGTTTTTCCTAAACGATTTCCAAGAACACTTTCTTCAAATATGTGTACAACGATAATATTACTTTTGCCTGTGCAAAAACTGGAAGGAAAATTTGACAACTACCTACACAACTTGTTATTTACGCCATTGCTCAATCCCCCATTTTTAGCGAATTGGGACAAATTTATCATTATTTCCGGCGAAAGTGATGTAGCCAGTTTATATGAATCTTCTTTTCTTAAACGGATCAAATACAAGGTTTTAGTTGTTTTGACAGATGTCTCAAAAATAACAACAACAAATACTGAAGCTATTTCATTGCAAATGTATCAATTTTGCTATTATTGTTTATCAAAAGAGAGGAAAATCATTCAAATATCTTTTAATGACAATAAATTATTTCCTGACTTTGAAACCAACTACTTTGGTACTTCTATTCGAGTCTCATGTACGGACAAGCTTCCAGGTGTATTTGAAATCGCAACTGCTCCAAGCGGTAAAACTGTGGCTAAAGGAGGTTATCATGCTTTGGCTTTGTTTCATGTGATGCAAGGTCTAAATTTCACATACGACCTGTATAGAAGCGGAGCACGAGGAAGTACTGGACATCGTTTGGCAAACAAAAAATGGGTAGGAACGGTTGGAGAAGTGTTTAATGGCCAAGTCGATATTGGAATTGCTTGTTCAATGACATTGATACGACACTCTGTTGTGGATCTTATGGCTCCCGTATCCTTTGAATATGTAAACTTTGCAGTTGGTCTACCAGCTAAAATTTACACTTGGAAGTCCCTCTTTTGGCCTTTTGATATCGTTTTGTGGATTGCGTTTGCAATTTCCACAGTTGTAACTGTTGGAGTATTCCATATTCTACTAAAGTATTCTCAAAAACAATTTCCCAAGTTTACCAACATGTGGACCTCTGCAACCACATTTAAATATTTTGGAATGGTTTGGATTGAGCAAAGTACCACAATTCCTCTAATCATGCCGCAGCACTTTAAGATTCTAATAAGCGCTTGGCTTCTACTTGGCATCGTAGGAACTAACATTTACAAATCAAAACTTTTAATTATCATGACATTTCCTGTGACAGACCCAGTTCCAGTATCATTTGATGAATTGGCACAATCGGATTTCGACATTATTTTCCACTATTTCGGCAATGTTGCATTCAATACATTTAAAGAATCGCAAAGCCCCACCTACAAGGTTATACTAGAAAAAATGACAAGGGAAGCGAATCCCATGAAATGTTTGCTGAGCACAATAAGTTCGTCTGGCGAGTCTTCCAAAAAAGCATGCATTCTTTTTGGAGCATCATATCGTGAGTTGCTTCACAAGAATTTGAGCGACGCCTTTGGACAAAGTACAATATCACGTAACCCCAACACAGGATTTATGTTTACACCAGGATTCATATCCAGAAAAAAATGCAGTCTTCTCATCCAACTTTCACAAACTTCTGAGTACATCCCTTCAAATGGGATTGCATGAATACTGGGAGAGAGTTGATTTAAAAAGATATCTACAAGCAAAAAATGATTGGCTACGAAGAACAAAACAAAGGCAGATGGATTATGGCATTGTTCGAATTCGCAAAAATGATGATGATGACGGACAAGGCAATGTTCACCTCAAACATTTGAGAGGTGCTATTACAATACTCGTTGTTGGGCTGACTAAAGGATTCCTAGTGTTTATAGGGGAAAACGTTTGGGTAAAGTTGAGCAAGATCTGGAAAGATAAGTAGAAAGGACCGTTGCTGTAGAAAGTCGTTTCAAAAAGAAAATTTGTAACTTGCTGATCACAGGCCATTCTCAGCAGATTTGTTGCATTCCATTTTTTCTATCCGTTTATTTTTTGAAAGAGTCTACAAATGAAAATAATTCTATAATTTGGCATGGAGTAACAAATGCCAAACTTTTTTTAGCTGACACAAAAATTCCAGAATTCTAAAGTCTCCTTCTGTTAGTATGGAAGTGGTTGAGGGAGCCGAGACAGCCGAGGGAGCAAAGAGAGCAACGGAGGGAAATGAACAAGTACAAGAACGAGTGCCTTCTTCAACTGGCATTGCTAACGGCACCGGCACCTTAACAGTTACTACAAATCGTCGCGTGTCACCTAAATATACCGATGGAGAAGATGAAGAACATGAGGTTGGAGGAAAGAAAAGGCCTAAGGTTACATTTATGGAGAGAGTTCGGGAATTTTGTACTCGAGCGGACATGTTTGCTTCTGCACACGTTTGGCCCATTCATATCTTATGCATTGTTGTTGCGTCCGTCATCATTCCGATTTCAGCAGTAGCTATTATTTGGGACTTGCTGTCTGCCATCGTCTTTCAAATTCCCGATTTGTCTACAATTAATACTCCTGCTTTTGTATTGGTATGCATGCATACAATAAATTAATACGTGAATAAATATCTTACATTTTCACTTGCAGCTAACTAATTGTAAAAATATGGTTGTTTGTGGATAGTTTATGAACTTTATTGCAATGCCATTAGCAATGTATGGTTACATGATGGAGTACCTCTTGCATGAGCACAGCAAACTGGCCATAATCGCTTTGATTTGCGTTGGTAAGACGAGCATGAATGGTTAAAACTATTACAATTTAAGGTCTTTTAATATATATGATTCATGATAAAGGGTCTATAAACTACATTAAAACATTACTTTTTATGACTTGTAGTTGTCCATCCAATTTTGTTCACTATCCGTGCCTTGATTGAAAACTTTTTCGGTGGCTACCGGGGTGAAGAAAAGATTTACTTTGAAAGCTTTCACAGGGAAGGACAAGAACATAAATATCCCATCGGAGTAATCCGATATCGAAGAGGTGACCCATATTCGGATGCTGATGAAACACAGGAATTGATCGACGACGCTTTTGAAGGCTCCTAGGTATTAATTAGTATAAATTCGAAAAAATGCCATCCAATCTGATAGTGTTATAAAATGTTAAGTAAGTGAATAATTTAGGTTATAAAACATTATTCTTTATTTATATAATTTTGCAGAGACGAAAACAAAATAAAGCTTTGCGAGTTTTGTGTTATACTAGGGAAAAAAAATACTTAAATGTGTCTTGATAATGCGTATTCTTTTTAGCATATAATAATACACAATTGCATATAATGTATTATTTATTAACCTTTTTTGTTGTAACTAATACTTTAAATGTTAAAATTGAGTATCTATATTATTGGTACTGCGAGTTAATTTTGTGTCTTGTAAGTTTGGTGAGAAAAATTAGGCACCGTCCAGCCAGGCGTACTGCCCTTTAAAAAGATCACTGTGCTGCTATTTTTTCGTGTTGTTGTTATTACTTTCCGAGGATTGCTCTTTGATATACAGAAATGCAATTTCGTATGGATGAACATTACTTCCACGTTCAAATGCTTGATTTAGCATGCAAGAGAACCACCGACATAGCTCATCGATATCTCCGAACCTACACTGAGCGATTACACTTCCAGCAAGGCATCTTGTATGAGCATGAGAATCAATCATGGTCACTTTCGCAGTTTCAGGTTGAAACACAAATAATACTGATCTCCCGTCAGCTACAAGAACGGCATATAAGGTCGGTATTGGGACGCTTTCCTTCTGGCGGGCTGTGCTCGAAATCTACTATTACTGGTAACAAATGTTGGTTCAGCGTTCCAGCTAAGGATTCCATTACGAACACGGTTTTCTACAATAAAAAGTTTAAATCGTATTAGGAGATATTCAGTAAGTACTTTTCACAGAGGGGTAACCCCATTAGGAGTTTATTGGATAATCACTTTGGATAGATACTTACATCACCCCATTCCACAAGATTCGGATACTTATAACTTTGTCGCCCGTAACGCTTCGGGAACTGTGAGATCCATGCTTTGCACGGTTCCTTGTTGCATGAGACTTTCATGAATTTCATTACCGTCCACAATAGCCTCTGCCAAGGATGAGACTAGCACTCTACTAAGAGGTTGATCGGGATAACCCCAAATAACAATTTTAAAATCGTTTATTTTACCCGCAAGGAGAACAGCAATTAGAGTACATGCATTGGAACCTGAAATTTAAAAAAAATTGCCTTTTATATTTTAAAACTTTTTTAATCAACCTGAGCAAATGTTCATTTCATTATGTTACTTGCCTATAACTCTGTCCCCAAGTTGAGATTGGGAAAAGGTCGTGGGGAACCACCATACCTGCACGCCGGGCCCATCGGACTGGCTGAATACGTCAGGTGCATATTCTACGTACTTTGCCATTAGTCTTTTTAAAAAAGTGAATGATGCAAACAGATTTACTGTTAAAATTTGGATTGTACGGACGATTTAAGATACTACTCGCTTGCTTGTGTTAGTTGTTAGTTCACAGAGTTAGTTTAGTTATTGAAAAAATATTAGTAACACCCAGAGAACTAGAGAGCTGTCCATAAAATGGATCAGATGGCAACCTTACGTTAAAGTTTGACCCAAGTTTGACATTTTTATGAAAAGTGTCATAAACACTATCTATAAATCACAATCGCGTCAAACGATAGTTGTAGTTTAGTAAAGTAACCGCAGTATATTCTGGTTTACAGTAGTTGATTTAAAGGAAACATCAATCCCTTTTGCATATTATTCAATTTTTTTAAATTTATATGTTTATACTTGAAAACGTATTATCTCGGAAAATGATTTTATGTGACTGAGATCGCAAGCCAAGTAGGTATAAATAAATTATTATGCAGAAGTAAAAAAATTAATTAAATATTATACGCAGGTACTAATACCAAGTACTGATAAATTGTGATTCTAAACACCACACCTGCAATAATATCACAACAAAAGACTAGAAAAGCAATACTTGATTCTCATTACTTTGAGTTTGAGTATTTGGCATTCTTTATTAAATTGCGAAAGTTATTTTTATTATGCAATTTTGCCTTTTTCATTTTGGTTTTATGTTTGGTTAAAGTATCAGCCAGTGACCACACGTTATTCACACGAGTATTCGTCACTGTCAGAAGCTGCCAGAATTATAAAAAATAATTATCACTGCTTAGCATAAGTAAATTAAACTGTGCGTAGACGAGTACACAAACTCGCTAAAAGTCACTTTCACTTGGCTATATCAAAATTGCTCGGCATTAAAAATCCCATATCTTCCCACATGAAAAAAGAGAGAGCAGCAACGCAGTGGAAACAAGCCAGCTACCATACACGACGACCAAATAGAAAACTTGAATTTTATTTTTATTTTCGTAGTTTAGCTTTTTCTGTGTTCTGCTCTTCCTCTTGTACTACAAATTGCAATATTTGTAATCAATCAGTAAATCACTCAAAAACGAGAAGTGTTTGCTTGCTTGCAATGTTTGCATTAAATTTGCAACAAGCATTTTCTATAGAAAACTTGAAAAAAAAAAATGATTATTTTCGTAGTTTAGCTTTTTCTGTGTAGCCTATTCTGCACTTCCTCTTGTACTACAAATTGCAATATTTGTAATCAATCAGTAAATCACTCAAAAACGAAAAGTGTTTGCTTGCTTGCAATGTTTGCATTAAATTTGCAACTTGCAACAAGCATTTTCCGATCACAGTCAGTCACAAACACAACAAACAACACGCAATTAACGACAACAAGAAATAAAAAGGGGTCGTTCATAAGTCATGTTATGATAAACAATTTTCTTTTTTAGGCATTCCACTTTACTTGAGCAAAATGCTCCTTGATTTCTTGCTATATGAATGCTTCTTCAAAAGCAAAACAACATGCATTTAGTATGCACATACTTTTATTATTGTGTACAAAACTCATGTGCAGGTATTTTCAATGAAACAACAGCTGAACATTGATTTTTGTTTCTTGTGCAGATATGCGCAACATTTAACCCGTTTTATAGAGCAGAAAAGTTTATAATTGCAGTTTTCCAAATATTTTCTGAGGGTTTTCAAGCAAAGGAAGTTGTTGAATAAGCATAAAGCTATCTGTAAATATTAGGGAAGAAATAAATACATTTAAAATGGCTGCTAGATTTGGCTCCGCCGTTCGCGAGTTGAGGATCCACTTGTGTCAAAAGTCGCCTGCTTCAAAAGGCGTCAGGTAAGTTGGGGA
>JAANSP010000330.1:0-23588 GCA_036850745.1 Homidia socia | reverse complement strand
CATGGTCTCATCTCGTCTTCGCTTAGCTCTGTTGTGTTCTTTATGATGAATACCTGTACTCAGGCTGTTGCATGGACAACATGCTTGTTGCCACGGTTTTTCATTAGAATCGGAATACTTACCTGCACAAAATAAGCATTGTACGTTGCCTACTACATGCGCCGTGTCTAAGTAGCCAAATCCAGCTTAACGGCATATGCAAATGTCGGAGATTATTAATTTCGAAACTTGAATTGTTTTACTGTTTTTTTAATACAAGTGTAATCTCAGTATAAAGTGTTGTGTATGAGAGGTAAATATGAAATAGATTCAATTTTTTTTCACACGAATGGACTATTTTTAATAAACTTTCATTGATTCTCTTTCCCTCTAAATCACTTTCCTTTTAACTTTTATTATTACAGTATTTCGCATTCATGCAAAATTGTTGTTTTAGCTGCAGACAAGAAAAAAAACAAGTAAGTCCAGAAAAAATTCCAAAATAAATAGCAATTAATGAAACTTGAGGATGACTAAGTTTTGTAAATGAAACTGCGTATGTTGCTTTTAAAATTTCATTTATGAACCATCATCATAATCCAGATGAGGTTGTTTTATGGACAAGTATAATAACTAATAACAACATCCCAATAACAAAAATGGCAATAAATGCGATGAATATTCATACCATACCCAAACATGGAAGCACATTTTACTTGTTCCATTCCATGATCCGTAAACCTACCTATTATGTTTGTACTTTGCTTACAATCTATTAATAGACGTACGTTTAGGTAATATGGATTTGTATAACTTTATCCATGAAATAATCACTTGGAAGCTGGCAGGTCGCACAATTGCATGAGAAAAACGAAACATATGCCCAAAATGTTCATTCTTCACTCTATTACACAATGCAATTTCAGAGAGTAGCCAGATAGGTCGCACAATTGCATGAGAAAAACGAAGCATATGCCCAAAATGATCATTCTTCACTCTATTACACAATGCAATTTCAGAGAGTAGCCAGAAGTAAGCATCCACAACAACAACAGCTAATCTGCTTTGTTGTATAATCTCTGTATACGAGGAATCCTTTGACAACGACAGACAGACAAGCATTTAAATAAGCGTACCAGCAGAAGAAGACCTGTAACCAAGCTACCAAGTGGAGTGATCATTGATCATTTTTTTGAGTTGTTATGGCTGCCACATATAAAAACTTTACTGGGCTTACATCACATCTCAAATTCTCCTCTTCTCAACCATCACCATCATCCATACATTTCCAATAGCAAGCAAGTCCTCTAAATAGTTTGTTGTATAGTGCTGCTGTTGTAAGTGATAACGCAGTTTCATTGTATTGATGCTCCTGCATTTAAGGATGGATGGACTATTACTACAGTTTTTAATATTATTTGTGTCTGATGATGACGACGACGACGATGCGTTTAAATGCCGTAGTTAATGCACTGACTTATCCAAAAAATAATAATTTTTGTAACGTATTCGTATACACACATGTGCTTCATGTGCTGCTTTAATCTCATTTTTTTACTCTTCTTACAATGACCATTTTTTCATATCATGGAAAAAATAGTAAGTCGTTGGATGAAGCAAAGAGTTTTAAATAAAGATGAAAATAAAAGAGTAGGCAGACAGAGCAACAACAGCAGCAGAAAAAGAGCAAAATTAGAGAGGGACAAGTCACAGAAGCGACAAAAAATCGTCATACTACAAGTAAGCACCACCACCACCACTACCACATGGCACAATAATAATAATAAAAATATGGCATGGGAAGGAGAAAAAAAGGATGATGCTGATAAGCAGAGTTTGTCTGCCTTTTGCTTGCCTGCATGAATGTTACAAAGGAATAATAATTACATTACAAGAAAAACGCATGAATGCATTAAAGCAAGTCAACTCTTTTTCTCCTCCTTTGCTCATCATCGTATTGACTTTTTTTTCTTTTTGGCTTGGCCTGCCACTACGCTGCATAATATGATGATGGGGATAATAATATTTGTTGGGTAACTATAATGATGACGATGACGACAATACCATTATACTCCATGGCTTGCAACAGTTGCAACTTCAAGTTCTTCTTCTTCTTCTTCTCCTCCTCATCATCCAACACACCACCACTGCTCACACCTACTACTACTTTTACTATTCCTCTTATCATAAAAGATAGAAGATATTTAGAAAAAGAGACTTATCCATTCTCTTCTTGTTTCTGCTGGTTCGTCTTCTTTTCTGCTGCTGCTCTTTCTGCTGCCCTGATGTGAGTCGACTGTGAGAATGAAGAAAAAGAAGAAGAGTCAACTAGATGGATATATACTACTCAAACCAGACAAGTGAATCAGCTTACTACTACAACAACAAGTATATAAAACGGCAGTGCAAGTAGTAGTAGTAATAGCTGAGTGAACGAAGAGGCTGCTTCGATAATAAAAACAGCAGCAGCATCATCATCATCATATCTTCTCAGCAGAGAAGAACATCAGTTTGCTCTTTTTCCAATAAACTCCTTTTCATGCTCGCACACTGCACTGTACTCACACAGACACAAGAGTAAATTGTGTTCAACAACAGCTTTGCTGCATGTATATGTTTTTGTTAGTTGGTTTTTGTGTGTGAAGAAGAAGAAGAAGACTCATCATCCTGCTCATCATCATCGTCGTCATCGTCATCATCAACAACATTATATACTTTACTTGCACCGCCATCCATTTGCTTACAGTTGGACAGTTGGGAATACGCTGTGAGACAGTGAGTTACTCTGCTGCTGCTGTTGTGGTTGCGACGAGTTGTTTTCCTCTTGTTTTCTGCTGCGCCTTCCATGCATCATCATTGTTACATACAACAAGGAGAAAAAAGTACATGCGAAAAAAGACTGCATGTGCGCCTCTCCTAGGGTTTACCTTTTGGTCATTCGGCATTCCCTGTAATTTCCCCTCATGGTGAGGGTTTTTCACTGACAAAAAGTTTCGAAAAGGTTGTCCAGTGCAAAATAAGTAGTTTGATTTCACGGTTGTATTATTACGAACTTGGCTGAGAACATTTTTAAACATTAAGTACTTTTTTTGAGAAAATGAGAGTTTTCATGTGCACTATCATTAAAACTTTTAAAGTTATGAGAAGTGTTTATGTGTGAATGAGAGCCAAATTAGAATTGAACATGTTTAAAAAATACTTTTGCATGGTCAGTTTTGTTGTTGGATATAAACTTTTAACACAGTGTACGCCTATTATATACTCAAACAAGTACCTGCAAAGCATAATAATAATAAAGTAGCAAATGATAATATAATTAGGAAGTGCACAAAATCCAAGCTTTGCGGTTTTATTTCCCTTTTGCATTGCTGCGTATTTGCAAACATGCATGTTTAGCTGTCATGTAGGAGGAATACAAGGAGCAGTCAGCGTCATCAACATTATATCATCATAATAAAATCGCCCTCATTCTTATCAAAAAATACACCACCACAGCATACAGTACTAATCAAACTGTTGGAGTGAAAAAAAGAACAAAATTATTTATCAACAGGCTTAGTTTTGTGTTTGCCTTTGTTTCCCGTTCACCACTTTTCCTTTCTCTACACAGCCGACAACACACAGCAACACAAACGGTGTTCCAAGCAACCAAAAAAAACTGAAAAAAGACAATCTTTGGGAATTGAATGGGATCAGTGTAAGTGATACACAGAAAGTAAATAAACAGCAGCTTTCCAGACAAACTGCTTCTGCTGCTGCGGAGCTTTCGCTCAATAAAATACTCCATCAACTTGGAATCCACATGGTTTCTGTGTAAAAATACATATTATTTAATGCTATGAATTAAAGTAGCCCATTGAATACTGAGAAATTCAAAAGTTATCTGCAAACTGTTCAAGTACTGTTGTGACTCTAAGGGGGAAACCGGTAAACTGAAAACAATGTTTATTTAGGCGCGTGCTAAAGGGATAAAAATAAGCAAGTTTAGTACAGACACGTGAAAAAAGGGAACAAAGAGATTTGCACACACACGAGCAGAAAAACAGGAGGCGATTATGTGCATACGTTCAATCCACATCAAGCTTCCATGACATTATGCACTTTTGTAATGTCGATAACTGATGATGATATATGATCCTGGTGTAATATTTCCAATTGATCCGCGTAGCAAATTTATTGTTATTTGATATCAAGGACCATTAAAGCCTTGCCACTTGACTTTACTTGACACGTTCAGTGAGCAGTTAATGAACACAGTATTCAGCAAACTTCTTTTCATTTTTATTATGACATAATAATAACAGTAGTACCTACTATGAATACTTACGACGAGTGTTTTATGTGCGCTATATAGTCACCTGCCTAAAAGTGGTATTTTTACAAGATTGGCCCAACACACTTATTGTGACAAGTTTGCACATTAGAATTAAATATCGTCTTTCAAAGTGACATGGTGGCAGGCAAGCCCTTCCCAATTATTATCACCGTGTACGTTTTTAATAAAAAAAAATCTGTGCGTGTGTAGGCAATCAAGCAACTTGCTAGTGTAAAATAAACCACTTGACACGTTTGATATTCATTCAGAGGTACAAACACACAAATATCTATATAAACATATGTACAACATGTTATTATCATCATGCAGTGAGTGACTGATACTAACTAAACTAAATGCAGAAAAAAAGAAAAGCCAACAGCAGCACTGTAAATTGACTATTATTATAAATAAGCAAATCATCCTCCTCAACGTGATCCCGATCA
Source organism: Homidia socia (assembly GCA_036850745.1). Classification (NCBI taxonomy): domain Eukaryota; kingdom Metazoa; phylum Arthropoda; class Collembola; order Entomobryomorpha; family Entomobryidae; genus Homidia; species Homidia socia. The sequence continues at coordinate 18,848 of JAANSP010000330.1, read as the reverse complement.
CCACCTCCGTCACTATATCATCATATCTCTGCTGGAATCTGTTTAATTTAAATTGTGGCAAACTTTTATTGCTTTGTGCAAATTATTTACTGGGGAAAAAATGAGAAAGACTTTTATCAGCTTTTCTGCTGATTCTTATCCTAGTGGGTGACTCATAAAATATTTATAAAAGGAGTGTCTGTACACATCCAACCAAGATAGTAATGTTTGATGCATAGATTTGGAAAATTATAATTTGGAAGCACGGATTAAAACTAAATACAACAATATAGGTATGTCAAAATGTATACTTAACTAAATATAAAAATACAATAACATGTAGCAAAATGTAAATATGAATCCACTCTACCGAAATGATAAAGTATCAGTAGCTGCAGTACTACTCGTAGTTTGGTAAATAAATAAAAGCATATAATAATATCCATGAGTTAATTGCGGGACAACAAAAGGGCAGGGCCGACCGTCATCATCATCATCAGCATCGGAGGCAACTTTATCGTTTATGATTATGATGAGGATGGTTTTTTCTCTCTTTTTTATACTTTGCTTCATCTTCTTACAGTTGAGTAAGCAATAAGAGTGTGCAATAAAATTTTTGTACAAAGTGAGGTTGAAGCAGTATTGGTAGCAGCAGTAGCAGCAGCAGTAGTAGTAGGTTTTGGTATTTAGGTATATGTAATAGTACGGCAATAATTTTTTTCCAAAAAAATTAACTCTCTCAGCAAACTCTCAGCAGTGTGTGCAAATGTACTTTTGCTTTGACTGAGGAAGTTTGACTCCTACAGCAGCCTTGAATGGAGTAGAAAAATTACCAATACTTTCCTTCATCATATTTCAACATTCAATATAATAATAATCATCATCATCATCATCATTGGTTTGCTCGCGGCTTCATCCTTTCTGGTCTTCTCTTGTGCAACTCTGTCTTCATTATTATTATTATTATCATTATTGTTGCATTATTACATCCATGAAATAAAAGAAGATGAGTTGCTCCATCATACATGCATGCATGCACATACACACACCTATCCAATAATAATCATGGTGATATGGTATTACTGCATGAACCTGGCCAAAGTCAAAAAGGGAGAAAAAAATCTACTTACGCTGCGCTGACGGATTATCATCAGCACTTGTCATGGTGATCATGACATGAATACCACGAAGGTGAATAATACAATATGCAATCATATAACACATTATAACACTTGGTGTGCACATGTATATGTGCATATTCCACTATTATATCATTAATATGCTAGCTTAGCATTTTTTGCGACAATTTAGGACCTACCTAGAACTATCATTCTCATCATGTGTGCATTGCAGTCGCTCATTTGAGAGGAGAAGCGATGTGAAGAAGATTTGCTTTTTTTGTGTACGACATGTTTTTTTAAATACCTCCATTCTTCTAAAATTTCAATGATTAGCACATTTTCAGCACAAACAAAAACCAAATCAGACAGTCATAGTGGTCGTCATTTAACGCTGACACTCTGTAATAAAAAAACTAATTTATAGAATGGAGCAGCAAAAAGTGGGAAAAAATCATGAATGGCCAATTTATTCATTAAAATATTTTTATTAATTTTCAAATTAGTTTGGCAAAATTTACCATTTTACTCTTGTCTAATATATTTCACTCGTCGTAACAGCCCAAAAAAGATGGGCCTGGTTGCCTTTTTATACTTGCAGCGGTGGTGGTTTATATGGGGCTCGTAGCTCATAGAAAGATGTAAAACAATTTTATGTGAACAATCACGCTGTTCCATATGATTGCACGCGTAATTTTTTCATGCTCATCATCATGATCATCCTCATGCAGGATTAGCGACAATCATAGAGCAATAGCTCGCATGCACTACAAGTATGTATATTAGTTAATTTTACTACTGCATAATAATATATAATACATAACAAACATGCCTGTAAGAGATGCATCTTCTCTTTTTATCATCACAATATAATTTGCCTATTACGAACAATTCATCTTTAGAGAAGGTTAGTACTACTTCGCTCAACTGATTATTACTGATGATGATGATTGTATAGGCCACACTGTGTCTGCTGCTCACTCCTTTGCTACCACTGCCTAAAAATGTATGCATCTTTTGGTAGTAGGGATGATGATGATGCTCCAAGGACAACAGGAATTTTTTTAAAGCCGTTATAAATGTTATATACCTCAACAATTTTTTTGAACTCTCGTAAAAATTTGCAAAGCAACATCTTCTGCTGTTGTGTCACCTTAACTCAGACAAACAGTCTTTTTGCACAAAAAAATCTTGCTGCTATGCATGTTGCTGTGGCGGTGGTAATATAAATTTTATATGATGATGTATAGAAGAGCCATAGTAATTTTTATGATTTTCGTTAGAGAGAACATCTCTCCTCTCCTCTCTTGACTTTTCTGTCCAACTGTCTTCTAGTTGAGATGCTCTGAAAAAATATCATTGATTTGTCAGTTTCACATAACACAGCCATCATCTCTCGCTCACGTCAGTTTGGGTGCTAGAAGAGCAGCAGCAAAACTAGTTAAAGTAAATGTGCATATAGCGTCATATCCAGGCGTCCAGTAAGTCATGTAACAACACTGAAAGTCGGACATGGTAATAGTGATGATCTTCTGGTTAGTGCCATTGAAAAATATACGTGTTAAGTAGTAGGTAGCAGCAGAAGTAGTTTAATGGTAGTTTCACATCCTCCATGGGATGATCTGCGCCAGTTGTTAATACACATCAAGCTCCATTTAAAGTGAGGAGAGATGCTATTAAAAGTAATAATAATTACTTTCAAGGTATATATGCATAACATACGCACTACGAAGCAAAGTTTTTTTTCACAGGGATAAAATAAATTCGACGTTTCTTGGTAGGGCCAGGCAGGTTACACCTAGATTTTTATTACTTATTTTTATTTGAATTCCTTTTTAATGGACTGAAAGTGATTATATTACTGATGGAGATGATGATGATGATGATGGTTGCAAATATTACTGCGTTTGCCTAAAAGATGTAAAAAAGTAGCATTTTATGTTTTGATGCTTTTATAATGTTTTTTTAAAAATTGTGGAATATAATAAATCAGAGATATGTAACATCTGAATAAAAAACATCTGCCTACTTATAATAATATTATTATACGTTGCAAATAAAACTGTTTACACAAAGAAAAACTAAAGGCATAGGAAGGAATATTTTTGATGTTCTTTATAAAATATTACGGTTTACTATCTCTCCTCTCTTTTACTCCCTGCTTGCTGCATAGCAAATGATGCAAACAACCTATCCCTAATTGATAATTTAAAGAAATGGATGATGTAAAATTCTTATCAATTCCAACATTTTTATTTGTTTTCCAGACGGACACCACGTACTTGGTTGCTCGATCGTCGTCCTGCTCGTCACTTGCTGAGCAGACTTCTTTTTTTAAGAGAAAGAAACACTAAAGGTGACACTGTTATATTTTTTCGTAGAACGCGCAAGCAATCAGCACTTATCAGGGAAACATTCCGCAACAAACTTTTTCTGCTGGAGAGCTGATGGTCTACTTTATTAACTTATCAGCAGCATTTCAAAGAGTTGTCAGTGAAACAATAAGTTGATACTTGTGCATTTTTTTTTCTCCTCAAGTGTAAAATATTTAAAGAAAAAAACAAAGCATTTCTTATTCAAATCCTACTTCATTGCAGGTCAGAACATATCCACAATCCTGTTCCTTTTTCCATCTCTTCGTTGTAAGAATACAATAACAGGGGTACACACGCATAAAAAAGCATCACCAATCGCCACCACCTCAACTTATTATACTTTTGCTCTCTTGTCCTGTCCTCTTACTATTATTTATAATGAGTGAGAATAAATAAAGTTATAAATTATTATTTTTTTTCAAACAAGAACAAACAGCAGTGTAGTCCATGAAGTTAAATACCTAGTTGTCTTTTTGGACTGATTTTTTCCCTTCTTTTCAGTTGTCTGATGTGCCCCGAACAAAGCCAAAGCAACTCGTAGTTCATCATCAGAACTCTCTGCTTACCACTTCTCTGTACCATTTTGTTTTTACTTGAAAAATTCTATTCGCATTGCGTACACGGATCCTCTCTTGTTTTGATAAGCTTGCGTGTGTATATTTATGTACTTATAGCGAGGATGAAGTAGAGAAAAAAAACTCCGAGATACAAGACAATATTTTTCAGTAATATATCATAGAGATAAAAAGCAATCAGTAGTACTACTACAACAAACACGACTAGCACCACTTCATGGAAGATTTACAACAAACTAATTAGCTCCCTTGACTTAATTTTTTTTATTCTGCTACCATTATTATTAGTAGCAGTAGTGTAGTATTGACTATACACACGGTTTTATTTCGTTGAGAAGAGATGTAATAAATAGCAGTGGTGGTGGTAATAATATTGTTACAAGAATCTCACAGTAAAAGCTTGATGGTGGTGTTTCCTTCTGTCATTATATTATTGTACATTATAAATTACTTTTTTTCAAACTATACAAAGGTAGGCAGATTTATATACTTACCTACTACTTGATGTATGATATAGGAAAGTACTTATTGGAAAAGTGCATAGGTGGTAGTTATTATAATAATATTTTTTGTGCTGCTGATGTTGCGGTGGTATAAAGTGTTCATACCACCTGATGTGAATTATTATTACATTGTTGCGTTTGGAGTTTGGAACAACAAGTGAAATACTTTTGTCTCTCTCTCTATCTGTTTTTTGCATTGAGTTGTTATTATTATTTACTGATTCTATTGTATTACTCGTCTGTTGTCTACATGATGTAGAACTATAAAAATCTCCTCATCTTACATACATATTTTTTCTTCTTGTATGCACATCCCTTTTTGATACAGTTCCATTATCTATTTGATGAATTGTTCTCTCTTGTTACAAGTAAACTCATTGAATACTGTACAGAGAAGAAGAATAATTTGATGAAAAGGAAAGAAAAAAAAGAAATTCTGAACAAGAAGATGTGTGGTGATGAAGACTGACTGTTGTTTGTGGAATAAACTTTTATAAAGCTTACATCACAGAACAGAAGAAGAAATCCTCAAGTTATACTGGTTGCTGTATAACTTGACAGACTGTATGACTGCCGCTATTATTCGACACTTGCATATGTATAAAATAATACTTAGGTATCATCTATAACAAATTGCACGACAACATGATATGTAATTTGTATTGCATAATCCATTAATTGAAAAAGGCAACTTGGAAAAAAACTAACTTTTGAAGGTAGCAAAAAAAGCTGCGAAGATTCATCAGCAAATTTTGCTTACTAATCAGTAATCACCAAATTTGCTACAGCGTTCAGCTACAGACAGAGTTCAGCAAACATCACTACCGTAAATCAATGAGTATCCGTGTATAGACATTCCTCATGATGAGCAAGTGAGGGATACAGAGGAAAAAACAGAACATTGATAGATTTATTGGATTTGTATCATTCTATATCACACATCGCATCATCGTCGTACTCGTTGTCGTCGTCAACAATAGACCTGGATTGGGTAAGTACATGCTCCTGATTTTTTATTTACCTATATGCTTTTTGTTTACGATTATCATTTTCCTTTTTGTATTAATTAATTTGTCTGTGACTTGGTTTATTACGTTGATCATCACTACCATGATGAGCATCGTGTGGTTGGGCTTGCTTGTCGTTTGTTTGGCGTGGTTCGATCAAATCCTCCCTTGACATTTTAATAATAATAATATTGTCATGTCTGTCTGTACAAAATAGGCGATATTGTATTATTGTGAATTGTGATTATTAGTGGTATATAGAACGAGGGGGAGGACAAGATTTTGCTGTATTCTTGATTTGCTGTTCATCAGAGAGCGCCATGCATACCTACACTTTGTCTCATGAAAAGTTTGTGGTAATTGACAATAAATAAATTGATGAACGAAATGAGTCAACTGGGTAATTACACTTTTGTGGTTGTTGAATGAAAATGTTTATCTTTTTCATCATGTTTGTCTAAATAACGACTGGATTGAATTATTTTCCCGTTTGCTTATATCAAGTTATCATCATCATCATCATGTAACGTATTAAAATAGGTACCTACATACCAGATTACTACCCTTTACCACACAGGCAAGCCTCTCTGGTGAAATTTGCAAATCGTTTTGGCAAACTTAATGCGTATAGTAATTGATAATGAAGAGTTGGCAGGAATGGACGATGGAGGCTTTCCAGTTGAATCTCAATAGAGTAGTTTAGAAAAGCATATTAAAAGGACACTCCACACCTTTCGTTTAACCTTCTCAAGACTGAAAAAGCAGTTTTTACTCTGTTAAGTACTTGTTACCTATACACTTGTGCATATTGCTTTATTCGTATTAAATTTTTAGCATCCAAAAACAAATGGTTATATACACATAAAATCAAACAAAAGTCGTAACAATTTGTGGTACGATGGGCATACGCATTATATGGATATAGGCATATAAATGAACGTACGTGCAATAAGAAGAAGCTTATTGTTTTTTTACAATGATCGTCATCCTCATCATTAAATATGTACATGCATCATGTTGGTAGGTAATATCATCATGCATGTTGTGAATATTAACAATGCAGTCTGATGGATAGGTATAAAGATGGATAGATGGAAGATGGGCATACATAAAAATCTGATGATGATGATGCTGGCTGGCTTTAGCTCTTCTCTGGTCAAGGCAAAAGCTTGCTTGACCAGGCAGGCAATTTTTTATATCAGAGAGAAGAAAATGAAAATGAATGGATGGAAGACGACGGCGATGATGATGATGAACAAGTGACTTTTTGGTGTGTTTCTAGTTTCAACCCACGCAGCAGCAGCCTCAGCAGAAGCAAATGAATGTAGTGTGCACTGTGCAGTTGTACTTGTTAGAGAAGATGAACAGCATCTAACACACGCCCGGTTAAGTTCAGAAGCTGACAGGCTAACAAAAGCAGAAAATATTAAAGCTCATCCATCAGTATCAGTAAATTTACTTAACATACAATCAAAATCTCCATGCTGTATACCTTTTTATTATTATCTAAATATCTCCTCTCTGCTACTTAACTTACTCAACGGAATTTCAGAAGATGAAAATCTTTTGAACCCAACCACGCTGTTTTATGGGCAGGGTACTATTGACTCAAAGGGTAAAGGATACATGTAGGTAAACTGGACTGAGATGATGATACTTTATCTGATATAAAAAGTTTAAAACAAACTTTGCTGACGATTTTGAGCGCATGGTCAACAATGGTTTCGTAAAGTTTATTGTATTGTTCATCATATGCAAAAAATTTTGCTGCAAAAGTAATAAATTAGTATCTGTCTCACTGTCGTTTTAATACCTTGCCTAGTACAAGATGAGTTCATGCAACTGTAAATAGCGAGAAAAAAACAGTCAAGTCAAACAATGTTTTATAAAGATGAATAATAAAGTCGGTGTGGTTGTAGGTGGGTGGGTGGGTTATTTTTTGTAAAGAATGAGTGCATTTAACAAGAGAGACAGATGACACACGTATATATTCCATGCGGATGATATGTGGTACAAGTATTTGATTTTATTGTTGCACCATCAGTCGCACTGTTAAAGTGGTGGCGGCGGTGGTGGCATGGTAAGGCAAGTAAGAGGAGAGGCAGTTAAGCAGTTTCTCATCGTCATCATCAACATTAAACCTCATCATCATGCTTTTCCTCTTTTCTTTGACTGTAGTAACAGTAGTCGTCGTGGTAATGGCATGTACGTTTCAAAGTAATCACAAAAGAGCAACAACAGAAGCTGCAGTTGTATCTCTTGTTATTGTTGTTAGTTAGCTGTGGTGTGAGTAGTAGCTCCCATTGAACCCTCTCTCTCTCTCTCTGTCTATGTTGCTGTTGTGGTGGTAAATCTTTGATCTTCATCAAAAATTTCACGGCGAATATGTAGATCGGCAGAAGCTGACGCTGAGCAATAATAAAGAATGCTTATGGTAAGTTGTATTGATCAACTATAACAGCAGCAGCAACAACAGCAGCTCACTTCTCATTTTCTCAAGCATACATTATTTATCAGCAAGTAATAAATCAGTCGGGACCATCTTCTCAATTCAGAATGGTAGTTTCTAATAAAGACGATAACATGGACATTGAAAGGGAGAGAGAAACGATTGAGAAACAAAAATGCATATTACAAGGTAGTGTAGGTATAAAAGAATAGAGAGAGAGGGAAAAGAGGTGAGGCTGTGAGGCAGACTCCTATTTTATTCTGTATATAGGTATTCTCTCATAATAACAACAGTTCGTGTAAATCTTGGTTTGATTTTCCTTCTTAAAAAATCATTGTCTGGGTGCGGATTCGACAGAAGAAGAAGATGAAACACAAGAGAAAAATAAACCATCATCGTCGTCATCATTGAATGGCGACGGATATTTCATTCTCTTTTTTTCGTTTGTGTACATGATTGTTGTGTAACTAATGCATGTATGCATGTGTGTGGAGGCTTTTTATGCTTTACAAAGGATTTTGTTTTCAGGTAGTCTTTACTCTTTTTCCCTTTCCCCCAGACATTTTACTTGAAAAAAGCAAGCATAAAATTATCTTGTGAAATGTACGAGTCATTGTCGTCCTCTCCAAGGTAGGTGAAGTACTATATAGTAAGTAGGAAAGCAAGTAACAAAAGTAATGGTGATATTGATGATCATGATGATGATAAGCAATGTTAAACTGAAGAGGAGGTAAATAATAAATAAATAAAAGTTGTATATGAGATGATGAACTGTGATGATCAAAAGTATATTAGCAAAAGAAGAGGGATTGCTGCTCCATAAGAGCAGCAGAAAATTTATATCATATCATGTCGTTGGTATGTTCATCAAGAGAAAAATAGATTGATTTTCTGTAGAAAGAGAAAAAAGCACGTATGGATACACAAAAAGATCAAAATGAAATTACATTTTTTGTATGAAGTAGAAAAAAATGAGATTTTCACTTCCATTCTAAATGATTTCCTAAACAATGAACTTGTGAGACTGAGAGAAGTAAGATTGAAAGGACGTTTTTTTTAAAAAAAAGGGCATGTATGTAATGTGGTATTGTTTGAGTATAAACAATTGAATTTAAAGTAAAAATAGTTTAAAGTTCTTGCACAGTAGCAGTAGAATCCTCACAACGAAGAAATAAAGAGGGTACAACAAGAAATAATATTGACGATGGGAAAAAGATGAAACACGACAAAACATCATAATGCACGCACATACCTAAACACAGTAGTTTTATTTAGTGGTGAAGCCTACAGTGCCACTTACTGGATTCATTACATCAGTCTGTCTGTCTGTTCCTCTTGACAACATATTGAGAACGGTTCCGATTTTTCAAATTTTGTTTTCAAAAATCGACAACTTATCTTTAAAATTTATTCACCTGCAATTTTGAAACTTATCGATCAACAATTTTAACTGGACTGCCATTTCAAAAAGTCGAGAGAATATGTAGCTAAAAAATGCCTTCACCACTTTACTATGCTGTTGGCCTTCTAGGTTCACTATTTCTTCCTCTCCTTCTGCCTCCCCTCAGTCTCAGTTCACTGTTTCCTCTCCTCCATATTCTTCGTAAAAGGAACACATAACAGTCTGCTCAAAAGCGAAAGAAATTCGTTTGGAAGTTGGATGATAAAAGCTGTCTTGTTGAATCTGCCGGCGGCNTCAGTTCACTGTTTCCTCTCCTCCATATTCTTCGTAAAAGGAACACATAACAGTCTGCTCAAAAGCGAAAGAAATTCGTTTGGAAGTTGGATGATAAAAGCTGTCTTGTTGAATCTGCCGGCGGCTGTCTATTTCCGTACCTGAAAAAATGAAACTGGGCTAGCAAGTAAAACAAGCATGCTTTTAAAGACTTAAAATGAGTTAGTATATTACAACAAGAGAAGAAGTAGCGACAAAGCAACAAGAGATGAGAATAATAATAATAACATATTCTTTAAGATTTTAAAACCATATGCATATTATACGTATTATACAACACAATGTTTTTACATGGTTGATGATGAAATAAGATGACAAAAGGAAAACAAGCATTATAAAACCAAAACTACGACGAGAGGCTAGGGTGTGGTGATGGTATAGATTTTTTGGGTAGTGGTAGCAAAGTAGTAGTAGTAGGTTGGGTATGGCAAGAAAACCAGCTTCCACAATAATATGCAATATAACATTTTATGATGTGTACATACACTCATTGAAAAAAGATTTTTTATATGATTTACCAATATTATATATGTGGAACTATTTATTTGCTTCCATTTCTTTCGCTTCTTCACTTTTAAGAAGATGAACAAGAAGAAGATCACTTCATCACTTTGCTTCGTCGTCGTTGTCGTCGTCATCATCAACAACATCATCATTTTTTTCTCACTTACTCACTCAGCATATTATGGACTCTATTTTGTGTAAACTCAACCCAAACACAAATCAACGAGTGTCTTCTTTTTGATCATGTTATCTCTAGTTAAAGAGCAAGCTTTTGCCTCTGTGCAAATATATGTAACTCCCTGTCTGTTTGCCTGTCTTCATGATTTTCTGCGTGTTTATTTTATTCCTCTTTCTTAATACTGATGCTACTGCTACTTCTACTGCAAGCACAATAACGCTCAAAAGTAAGTAAAAACATTGTCATTCATTGATTAAGATTATTCTTACAGCTTCTCTCACACAATGAATGTTGTTTTGAATCATCATGCAAATGATGTCTACTTTTGTGTGTTTATTCATCATGGTAATTTAATGCTTGTATTTACAATGTAAACCCGAGACTAGAGAGAGAGAGAAATTGATAAATTGTAAATAAATTTTCTTTCTGTCTGCTGGTTATTTTTGTGAACATCTTTTGTATGAGAAATTGTCAAATCAGTCAGTCAATGTAATAACTTTGTAATTTAAGAGGGCATATATTTGTTTGTTGTCAACACACATACAAATATTAAGATGTTATTGCTTTTATTGCTTACTATTATCATTACAGGGCAATCACCAACACATACACGTGTTGTTGTTGACGATGATGATGATGACTAGTTTAATAGGCTATGCAAAACCAATCAAGAGATTTATTATTATTTTTTACTGTATTCTAATGTCTGCTACTACACTATTGCGGATGTGTAATTTTTGTGTGTCTGTCTTGGTGCTTTGTGATTTGCGCCATTTTATATGACTTCTACTTATGACACAGTATTAAATTTTTTATTGTATTTTGTTGCTTCTATTTAAATAGACAATCAAACCGATTGACTTGGCTCTTTCGTAAAGACAAACTGCAGTGCTAATTGTTAGACTGTTATTACTGCAACGCCAATAATATTTTTATGAGTATATAGAGCATAGGCGTAGAGATTAGAGAAGCATTGCTGATGACGTTTTTCATGCCTAGACAAAAGATAAAAAATATTTAAAATGCTCTGAAAGAGAATAGCTATCTATCACAGTGAGAAAATTGATACAATGACTTTCAAACACTTGATATACATTCCAAAGGGCAGAGTCCAATAAATCTTTAATACTTGCTTCAATGACTCACCATCGCAGCATGGGAATTGCTTTGTATGACACATTCATTATGAATTACTGGATCACGTACATCATTGTTGAAGCATTAGTTGCTCGCTTTCGTTAGAATATTTATATAAGAACTACACTTTGGTAGAAACACATGAGAAAATTATAAATATTTTATGTCCTCGCCTTCGTGCTTTCTTTACCTTTCTGGATTACTGTTTTCTTTCACTTTACACAATGAATTTTTGGGTGATAAGAAATTACATCATTTCATACAAATTTCAAGCTACGCGTGCTGGTTATTGCATTGGTTCTGTTTTTACAACAAGATTTGTCTGTGACAATAAAAATATGCTCTTTTTCCAAGAAAACAGCAGTTTTCACTTCTCGCCAGAGAAATTTTGCACAATGTAACTGCTGCTGTACATTACGCCGCCAGACTGAACACGCGTACACCGAAGCAGTATTACTCGATTCTAAAGCTAATGGTAGTTTGCAATAAAATTTTAATAAGTTCAATTCGTCTTTGGGATTATACATATTTTCCATTTACTCCTTGCTCATTACCATAATTGACATTGTCCGTCAAAAAATTCATGCAAAAAAGCACTACAAGTTTTAATGTATTGTGTATCCCGTCCCGTAATGACTGCAGCATGAGATGAAAAGGATGCAGTAATAAAAGAAAATTTCTTCGCTTATCTTCTTGGAAATGATTGCACGCAAGGATTATTCTGAAAACACCGGGCAATATCATTAGCATCTTCTGATATTGTTGATATTTCCCATTTGTTCTCATTCAGTAAACCAACGGTACAATAAGTGTACTGTGGAAACGGAAATCGAATCAATACTCTAGTTATTATTATTTACATTGTAGTAATCGCAAAAATCCAAAGAGCGCAAGCCAATTTATCATTCTGAGGAGTAAGAAATATCACCAAATCTGAATTGACATATTTCTTCAGAGTTTCTTTTTTACAAGAAAAAACTCGTCTTATTCAACTCACGTGTACTTGCGTAGCAAACAAAAAATAAAATTTCTAATAACTTTAACGTATTCAGAGACAGACAGTAGGTTGCTTTTTGGGATGTATACAAAATAGTAATATAAATTAAATGCTACCTAGCTACTACCTATTTTTATGATGAGCATCAATGCAAGGTATTATTGTACGAGTGAAATCATGTCTCTGAAACTAACAATGAGCATAAAACCAGCTAACCTAGCAAGACCATATATTTCAGTCAGTTTTTTGCCGACTGCCTGCCTGGTTTGGGTGAGTGAGATAGATTTGATTTGATAGGTTGATGGATTTCCACCAGCAGGAGGAATCGGTATCTCCACTTATTTACTGACTTAGTTTGACTGTTAGTTTTTTTCTTCTCTCCCTCCGGTTCTACTCTCACTGTTCCTCTTATGTCTTGTCTTGCGCTTGTTTCATATTTTTCATTGTTAGGAATTTCTTTATATTTTTACAGAGTTTAGCTTTTGTTCTGCTATCTCTTTGAGTATTCAGAGATTTCACACGCGTTAAAATAGTAAAAAAGTAAAACTCCATAAAAGCATAAAACTGACTCGTCGTCACAAGAGAAGATAGTCATTTCCATAATAATCGTTAATATATATCAATGTACAAAAAATAAAAGACAGAGAGAGTAGGTTAGGTAGTTATATTTTGTTATTGTGGCTCACCATGACGTAAATAAAAGAGATAATGGTGGCATACTACACGATGCTGGTGATCATCATCATCATCATCACAGTTTCATGATGATTACCAAGTTAAGCAGTACTGAAAATCGGTAGTAGTAGTTGTAACAGTACACAAGCAAGGTAATGATATAATGTGTTTGGCTTGTACGTCACCATTAGTTTAGGAGTACACAAGATGCATGGATTAATATTTGAAAATGTAATGTTTCTTTTCTGCTTGGAAAAAGGCTACCACCAGCACCACTATAGCAATTACTAAATACCTTCTGCTACCACTGCTGCTGTTACCATTGCTTTATTAAAAAGTAAAGAAAATCGTCAGAGGACGATGATGATGACGATGATGATGAAACAGACAAAATGATATTTTTGTAAAAAGAAGAGGGAGTAAGAGAAAAATAGACGAAAAGCAAAAAGGAGCAAACTATTTACTCGGGAAGGTCGTAATCACTGTTGTGCGAGTTGACCACACGCAAGGCTTGCCTCATCATTACAATATGACCATAATGGGATGATGAAGCATCATCGAATGAGCGAAAGAAGCCTTGTCCGCTGTTCTCTTCTTACTACATGCATACCTATGCATATATATATGTATATATGTACATATAAACTACTTTACTTTGTCTCCACCAATAAATGCAACAAGAAATCACCACAAAAATTTGTAGCAATATTAATAATAATCTTGTATTATATATACATATATTATATTTATGATAAACTAGAGTTTTTTTATATCTACTGTACAAAGATTATAAATAATAATACAACATTATTTGTAGTCGATGTAGTAGCAGTGCAGTAACAAGTAGCAAGCATCATTATCATTATTGCAAATGCTAGTGTGGTTTGTTTGGTGGTGGTGGCGGTGGTGATGATGATTGATGATGATGTTGCTGATGTGATGCTGCTTTTCAGCTTTTCTACCAATGTGAACCTTTTGTGATTGTGGGAGGCAAAGCAGTAGAAATCATTCTAGTTGATGTAATTTCTGTGATTTTTAAGGAAAAAATTCGATATATTTGTGTGTGTGTGTCGTGCATGGAACAATGGAGTATTGCAAACAGAACATTCTACATTTTTGGAAGCTTATTTTTTGTAGTATTTTTACTTGTACAGAGCATTGCATGATGAGCGGTGATGATTTGATGGGGAATGCTTAGTAGTAGTAGTGAAGTGAGTAAGGCTGTTTTATTATCATTTTATTACAAATTGAATAAAATACCAAAAGTGGGTGTAGTAAGACGCGCGTTGTATACAAATACAATAAAATAACTTGTCGCTAACTTTTCCTGTTTTCTGTGTGTACCTAACTTTGCGATGATGATGATGCTTATGATACGCACTACAGGATATCCTAAGCTAGAAATTGCTTTTCCCATCGTCGTTGTCGTCTTTCCCTACATTAACCTCCTTATTATTATTATTATTATCAGGATTTATGATGATGATGCTTATGATACGCACTACAGGATATCCTAAGCTTGAAATTGCTTTTCCCATCGTCGTTGTCGTCTTTCCCTACATTAACCTCCTTATTATTATTATTATTATCAGGATTAACCAACTGAATGAATGCATCCACCACTGCTGGTCTAAGCATGTAAGATTTTGAAGAAGAAGCAGAAAAAATTACTAATATTTTTTTGGGCAATTTAAAAACACACTTAAAAGTTGTATTCATATGACTCCCTTTATTTCGATGACTTTAACAGTGTCTAGTGTCTACTACTACAAAAGAGTTTTATGTGTGTGTATTTTTTGTGTGTCTTGATGATGATATGGGGAAATGCGGTATTTGCTTTGCAAAAAGAGAGTAAATTTCAACACGCACAAATTATTCTCTCTGCTTGCTAGTTAATTTTCTCTGTGTGTATCACCTCTTTTTTGTATTAACGACTGATATAATATATATACTCTTATAATAATAGTATGATGGTGAAATGGATCAGTTTTTTTAGCTTTTGAGTTGTTATGACTTTTGAGTAGTGTAGCGCTGGTGAATATTATTATTATTATTTTATCATTATGAATCCACTTGTAACTAACTAGCCGGCTAGAATCCTTTTTGTGCATGCTCCATTCAACTCAACAGTTGTCAGTTTCATGTTGGCTTCCAGTGGTTTTTGTTACCATTGCATAAGAAAAAGTGGAAGAAGTCGAAAAAATAGTAATAAAAGAATTGGATAATGGATACGCAAGTCGAGCCGTTTGTACGTAGATCATAATAGTTTCGAGTGCTTTGATTTGATGTTGTTATGCTGCTGCTTCTGCTCTTCATATTTTTATTGTATTTACTAACTCATCTGCTTCACATCATTTTTATGATCGTTTTTATGTCCGCCACTAATGCTCTAGACAAGAGAGCGAGGATGATTTTTTATTTTTTTTTCAATTTGAACCGAGCTCATGTACAACAAATGAGTCAATAGAACAGGTCTCACATCATCAGAGTTTTTATCATTTTATCCGCAGTTCTTAGTAGGCACTAGGCAGGCAGGTCCATGTTCTGCTTGGCTTGATTTTTAGCGTTTAGACAGGTAATATATTTTATTTTCCTTTGACTAAATTTTTCGCAGGCCACAGGAGTAGAGCCCTAAAATTATTAGATGGGAGAGAGAGAGATCAGCACGTTCACATTTATAGTTCTCGTTATTGATGCAGGTTGCATGTTCAATAGTTAGTTAAAAATTGTGCAGGTGTACTCATAATAAATATTAGCCTAGCAATACTAATATTGTGTATAGGTGTGAGTATAATACAAGGATAAATATTAATTTAACTACAGGCTACAGTTCATTAATTTGTTGACATAACGGCTTCATCCTCCGTTCAGGCATGTTAATAGTGCGTCGCATTTATATGTGTCAAGCTGTTACAAAAATAATGATTTGGTTAACTGCGTATATTTAAACTACTAATGTACACTAGAATTTACAAATATGAGACGACATATTTGAAAAGATAACTTCCACATCACAGCTTCCCAAACGGAAGCTGAGCTTTAAGCAAGTTTCCTCTCATTAAAAAAATCTTACAGTTAAGCATACCTACTATTCTTCTTTATGTTCAAATGATCGCCCAAAGAAGGATAACGCTTTTAAAGTGTTGATGAAGAACGGACACTGGTATTGAGGCCGCTGGCTGGTGTAAACTCGACATGTGTGTCCACCTACCTACAGATCAAAAGGGATTTAGTATGGCTTTAAACTTCCTGAAGCCTCTCTGATGCAACGCTAGAAAAAGTTGTGCTGACGGAATTAAGTTTTTCCGTTCGGTACACCCATTGAAAAACAGTGAGTGAAGCATGTAATATGATAGTTTAGTCATTAGTCATTTTAAATACTCAAGAGCTCACTAAAGGCTGCTGGGAAACTACTACTCCGTACTCACTTGCTGGATTATAAAGGGTATCATATTGAATGAGTGTGACATGTAGTCTGAACTTTTTTACTTTGCTTCTTTTCAAAAGTATTTGAACAGAAAAAAAGTACATTTAGCGGCGAAACCAATAGCGTCATCATAACCAATGACGAAAAAAGATAAGTCAACTAGTTTTATTTCCCTTTCCATTCAGCTCTCTTTCAGTCCATGTGAATGCAGCAGATGTTTAAACATTGTTCCCCAAAAAACCATCATACATATATCCCAGGCATTTTTGTATACTCTTTATTTATTTATGGTAGTAACACCATATAGATTTCTAACAATACTCATCACACGCACCCGACTCATGTCCCCATTATTTTACCCATCTGGAGACAGTTGTTTCCGCACCTTCAGAAATAAAACGCATGGAAATCAAAGAGTATTCACTGATAAGATATTAGCAATACGGGTAATTTTACAAAGCATGCTGTACATCCTCTCTATCAAGCCTTTATTTTTTTCAAAGCTTCATGGGTAGTCTCTAATTACACTACTATATACTAGAGCAATTACTAAAACTTTTTCGCCGTAAATCCTAACAAAAATCTTATCGATTATTGTAACTACACGAAAACGGAAAACGGAAAAGAATTACGGTATCCAAGGTCTTTGAAGTGATTTGGCGAAATAATGAAAGGAAAACGAGTTTCCGGTGTTGCGCTTTTTTGCGCAGTCATATTTCTTATTAGACTGGAAATGGTAAATTGGCGTAACTCAAAAAATGCTCGTTTTGCTTTTTTTGTCTTTTCATTTCGGAGCGTGCATGTGTCGTTGAACAAGAGTTCTGGAATACAATGTTTTTCGATACAGTGCAATAGCAAACTTGAGATTAAAACGCAATAAATTTTGAGTTTTGACGTATTATAATCATTTGCATTGAACTCATTGAAGTATTGTTTTTTTACTTTTGAGATTTGAGCGCTGGAAACCGTTAGTGTTTAAAAAATGACATGCAACACCGCCACCTTATTTAGATTATTTGGACGCATGTTACGTAGGTACAAAGCGTCCTTGATGACACTGCTACAGCAGGAAAACTCATTATGTGAAGATGCTGCATATCTGCATTAATGCAACAAGTCCATCACTACAGGTCTAGGTATTATGCTGCGTAGTACCAAACAGGGAAAAACAACAATAAGTTGAAAGTCACATTGAAGTGCAGTGTGGCAACTTCTTTTTCATCATCCCCTATCAGCGCTATTGAAAGTGAACTGACTGGGTGGTTTGTTTTTTATGTTGCCACTTTACAATGAGTAAAGAGCATGATGATGGTCGGATATCATTCTTGGTGTGGTTATAGGGTTATTTAAGAAGCCGGTCTATTCATTAACTAATTGCACCAGCAGGAGCAGTTACAGTAGCCGTAGAACTTTTTGTTGTTGTTACAGAGAAGGAGTTGTCGTTTTTACATTGTTGCTAGAGTTTGGTGTGATGGTGGTTTCGTTGTTATTGAAAGTATATAACGAAAAGAATAGATATTACTATTATTATTATTTATTTGATTCCTCATCTCATCATCTTCTTCTTTACATCTCTCTTGGATGTGCATTAATTCCTTACATCAATTTTCTCCCGCCCTTCAAACTACAACTGGGCTTGGTCGGACGCACTGGCATATTTTCAGTTTTTCCCAAGTCAAGTTCCAGTTTTGTCTAGTAGTGAGTGAGCAAGTAGAAAACATGAATAGATGTCTAGGTACATAATCTATAAAACAGTGCTCAACAAGCTAGTCATACACACATCAAATCATATTTTATCAATTACATACTTGCGTAGGTATATGTAGTCAAAATTGCACTTGGGCATATAGGCAACCATACTCAGGTTATGTTTTATACATTCATAATAATAAATATAACGACATGATAAATCTTTTGTTAAAATATATATATTTTTCAGCAAACTTGTTCCTCTTCGACCAGCCAAAACAGCATAGAAGAATCACTGCAACAGCATGTAAAAATACAGAAAAAAACTAAATGTTATCATAGAGATTTTAATGGTAACGCTGATGAAGATGATAATTAATAGAAAAAATGTATGATTGCTTGTCGATTTTTTTTCTTGTTGATTGACAGCTGGTGGTGGTGGTGGTGGCTTGCAAGTATTTGGGTTTGGTAGGTAAGTATTGTACTTGTCAGGGCTGTAT
>JAANSP010000329.1:0-23592 GCA_036850745.1 Homidia socia | reverse complement strand
CGCATGGCATGACAAGTCATCGTTGAAAAATGTACATTTGTTCATACTATATGCCTGTTAGTAATAATATTTGTTGGGCTAAACAATCGCAAGCAAGCAAGTATGGTTGATTGTTGAGCCAGACGTATAATCAGAGGAAAAGGTGTTGGCGTTGCTGTCTTTTACCTGCACCTTCATTTTTTTGGCGTTTTCAAAATTGACTTTTCCTGCATTTTGCTCACGCCACGGTTGACTCAACTGCCTCTATTTATTGTTAGTGCTGCTGTTGCTTGCCCAGCTTAAAAACTATTCAAATTTGTCGTTCATGTTGAAACCTTTTTGAAATGCAAAATCCCAAGTATTGATAAGCAAAACCTGAGATTTAAACAAAAAAATAATTCATGTTGGAATCCTTCGCTTGTGGTGAGGGAACACTTGTCCAAAATGACCATTTGCCATCATGATAAATTATTTACTATTTTTAAATATCAGAAAAAAGCTTGGTACACATTTTCAAATGGTACATCATTTGGATTGTCGTTGTTGCCGTTTATGTGCCTTACCTTTTCCTTTGTTTCCTCTCTTTATTTTCGCCGCCGCATTGTTAAGCGTAGAACATAAAATATGAGTGTCAAGTTGAATGATTGTCCTTTTTTTAAATTGCCCAATTGAAGAGATTTATTTTGGTGCTTTAGATAGGGAAAATTAAGCAGCAACTTTGATGGTGATGATGATGATGTAATTGAAGCGAAATATTCAACTTGTTTTTCCTTCTTTTTCTCTGAGAGTAATGCATGAAGGTGCGTGTATGCAATAATAGTGAATTAAACAACGCTATCATAATTGGGTGCTAATGACATTACAGCGATAGCGGATTAATCGCATCAATAAAATAAAATAAAAACACACCCTGACCCTACTTACATAAAAAACGAGCATGTATGCACATTATTTGCTGTTGGCTTTTAAAAACTTATGCGGAGCGAGTATGTAGCTGGTACCTTGTATATTTACTTTATGTGAGTAGTGAGTACCGACCGACTTTGGCATAATCCTGATGAGTTCACAGTGAAAGTGTCTGATGATAGAGTACATTAATTGGAATTTTGGGCGATAAATACTTGTATTGTGTTGGAAATTGCAGCAAGAGTCGTTTGTTTATTATTTAGAAATAATTAAACAACGCTATCATAATTGGGTGCTAATGACAACATTACAACGATAGCGGATTAATCGCATCAATAAAATAAAATAAAAACACACCCTGACCCTACTTACATAAAAAACGAGCATATGCTGTTGGCATTTAAAAATTTATGCGGAGCGAGTAGCTGGTACCTTGTATATTTACTTTATGGATAAATGTGAGTAGTGAGTACCGACCAACTTTGGCATAATCCAGATGAGTTTACAGTGAAAGTGTCTGATGATAGAAGTACATAATTGGAATTTTAGGCGATAAATACTTGTATTGTGTTGGAAATTGCAGCAAGAGTCGTTTGTTTATTATTTAGAAAAAATCAAGCAAAATTGTAGAGAAAAGCACTTAACAAGTTTGCAAACCCAATAAAGTGATTTACATGTCTTGGTAACTCATATTCCAAGCAAACTACTATTTACATGTACCTATGCATTGGCAGTACAACTTTGCAATGTACATCAGAATATCAGGAAAACATTTACAGCAGAACTCATCAAAGTTATTTGTCTTTTTTTCCATGTATCGAGTCATATATCACGCCTGTTGCAATGCTGCTACTAAACAATACTCTAAAATGAAAATTGAAGGTTATTTTTTTATTTGTCCCTAATTGGGACAGTCGTTGTAATTTAAACATTTTTCATACAATTTGAAAGGAATATAACATTTCCTATTCTGCAAGCAATACTGTAAGGAAATGAACCACCTTCCAAGAGTAAATTCCATTTCTACACGTGCAAACAAGTAAAATAAAAGTAAACACATGGTTGTCATTGGCCACCAAAAATAATTTGATAAGATTGATTGGTGTCCTATTTATGGCAGTAATTAATTATTAAATACGCATACTTATGTAATACCAGCAGATAGTAGTAGCTGCTTGTTGCAGAGAGTGTTCCACATCCCGATAATAAGTACATATAATGTAATCTCCCTAATCACTTTTCTATCCAGCCAAACATGGAATATCATTTAAAAAGTCGAATTTTTCAACCTATTAGTCAGTCAGTCAGTCAGAGTTAGTAATAGTAATATCCTACCGAGCCGGTCGGAGATGATGATGTGATCCAATGTGATATGCAGTGACATTTTATGTACTCCACCAAAAAAGATAAAGCCTGTGTGGATGATGATTCGATGATCTATCTGGTGGTGGAATTCCATCAATTTTCAACCACTGAATACCTATATTGAACTACTAATTGAACTATTTGACTGTGCATCTCCAGTCTCGCATTATAATATCTGTTGACTTTTTTTTCTCCACTCTCCGAGATGCTACTACCATATACTCATATTAAACCCATTTTATTTTACTACTTCAATATTATGCCATTATTTACTTTTTCCCATGACGATTGACAACGACGACGACGATGATGATGAGGCTTAGTAAATTGTAAGCGTTGATGCATGTGTCAATGTTATGTGCCACCAGGGTTAACCTTAAAGCATGTCGGTACTCGTGCCACACCACCGTATATAATATTCACTACTACTCACGTTGATAACTCTTTTTTTATCTCCTTCCCATATTCTCATGCTACACACTGAAATATATCAAGAATTGAAAAGAAAAAAATGTTCCATCATACTTAAAACAGACAGGATAAAAAAAGTTTTTAACATGTTTTAGCTATTATTGCTCATATTAGTGACGACGATTACTTGCATATGTACATTTACAGACACTTGTAAAGTTTCGTTACGTATAGCGATAATTATCATCATTACGCCAGTAACTAATACTACTACTAGTAGACAACCACCATAAATCCGTTTGTGGAATGAACTCGCTTTTAATATGAATATTCCTCTTATTAAAACGTAGTAGCATGGCTGTTGCTGTTGATGATGATGATAACTTGATGTGAACTATCATTGCATTAAAATGTAATTGAATACCGTGCACGTTACTATTATCATCATATTTTCGTCGTCGTCCCCACATAACAGTAGTTTCAATCGTCCTTACTCCAGGTTTTAAAATAAATGCATCATTTTACCTGACTGTCTGCTTGCAGCACCAGCACCAACACCAACCAACCAATATTCACTCTACGTATTAATTACATAATGATGATAGTGTATCATTCAATGCACTTTTTGTTCCTTGCAGTCTGTTCAGTGATTGAAACAAAATGCAATATATATAACGAGTTGTTCCTCACTTTTTTTAATTACTTTCGTCTCCTCCTGTGAACCTCCAGGAACTGGAGCCAACAAACAAATACAAAGAAGAGTTTTTTTTCTGAGCAGAGCTTTCCTCTTATCCTCTCGTTTTTCTTGTCTCGCTGAGCACTGTTTGGTGAGGCTGCTGTTAAAATACTTTTTGGTTGATTGAAGATTATTGGAGCATTTTTTTCTGATTCTATCGTCGTCTCCGTGTTTTGCTCGTGTTTTTTGGCATGTCCCTTCTCATTTAACTTGAATGTCTACACATTGAAACATTTGATTACTAGTGCTCCTTTAACATTTCCCAGTTTTCCATTGTGTCAAATGGAAAGAAAACATTTGGATGGTTACATTATATTGGGAGCAACAAGACGTTTTTTTGTCTTAACGTTGACCGGTTGACCATCCTCTAGTTTAAAATTAAAAGAGATTGATCATCCATAAAAATACTTGATTGCCAATGTTAAAGCAGCTTCTTCTTTTTTGATTGTGTTTTGTTGAAAGAGAAGAAGAGAGAGAAAATGGATTCGAAGAGTAGTGTGTACACAAGTAGTGTCAACGCCACACTGCGGCCCGTCCCTTCTAATATTTTTCAGGACAGGCTGAAAAAGATGGGAGCGAGAAAATATCAATCCCTCTTGAATGTCCGTCTTGATAAGGTTAGTTAAGTGGTTGTTTCATGTTGTTGGTGTGTGAACTTTTGAACATTATCATTGTAAAGCATTACCTTTTTATTTTCTCACTTGTATCATTATTCCCTTCTCCTCCATGCACCGCCATCATTATTGTCACGAAATTAATTTTCAGTAGTAAAGTAGTTTTGCTTTGTATTCGATTGTGCGTGCGTGCAAAAAAAAACAGTAAGTGACCTTGTGTGCCTGTGCTTTACACATTATTTACCGCTGTTCTCTTTTTTTCCAGCTTTTTTGTTACAATTAATTTTTTTTTACAACTGTTTACACATTTCTCAACCGGTGACCCTGCGTTAAAATTCTACCTAAATGAAGTCATGTAGTGCGTAAGTGCGTGGGTGTGCTATGCACTTGATTCATGTAAGCAACCAGTGCAAGTGTAACGATGAGTGTGTCTGCTTGTGTGTGTAAATGTTATGGAAATATTATGCAAACGACATTACTAAGTATATACTGACTATTAGTGGATATTGTGTACAATTATTTGCACAAAAAATGTGATAAAGCTCTACATAATGAATGAGTCAGCAGCAGTCAGCTTATTGCCAGCTAATACAAAATAAAGTCTAGTAATATGGTAGAAGCATTATAATTTTTTATCAATAAAAATTTTCTTCATGGCTATTTTATGCATCTAAAACATGCTAAAATATATTGGGTAGAGGTCAATGTTGACTAGTTTAAAAGTAAAAATATTTTAGTTTTTTAAATGTAAACAATAACAATCGTGACAGAGTTCACTCCACTTTTGCGTTATTTTTGGTATAGGTTTAGCGTATTTTAATATGCGTATGATATTTAATATTTAGCGTATGATAGTAATTTTGTAGCATGGCATGTGTGCATTCTTTAAAAAAATTAAATGGATAGTTCATTTTACTCATTGTAACATTAATGATATGGTATCTTGATAGCTATCCGAAAACATTTTGAGCTTTTTTTGATAAAATGCAGAATTTGACTAGTTTAAAAGTAAAAATATTTTAGTTTTTTAAATGTAAACAATAACAATCGTGACAGAGTTCACTCCACTTTTGCGTTATTTTTGGTATAGGTTTAACGTATTTTAAAGGGAAAACATGATGGTTATTTTGTAGCATGGCATGTGTGCATTCTTTAAAAAAATTAAATGGATAGTTCATTTTACTCATTGTAACATTAATGAAATGGTATCTTGATAGCTATCCGAAAACATTTCGAGTTTTTTTTGATAAAATGCAGAAAAAAATATTTTTATTCCAATATTTATTCAAAGCACAACATGCTGTTATTTGCTGCCTTAATTTCAGTGAACAAAAACCACAGCAACCAACCACCTATCCACAATAAACTTGCTTACAGCTTTACAACAGTCAACTTAATTGCATTTTTGGGAATGTGGTCAAAAAAATGTGTGCAACCAAATAAAATTGACAAGTTGCTTACAACAGAAAGTATTAAAGCATAATAGCTCAATACATCACCATTTTTTACAATAGATAATAATTTTACTAAGAGATAATCGCAAAGCATTCGCAAATTTACATTTTAGGGTAAATGTAGATCAAGCAATGACATTGCATTTTCCTAACAAAATTTACCACACAGTTCCTCTATCGATTAAAAAATTCATGAAAAAATTAGATTTGAGCAAAGGAGGCTCACAGTTTGTGTTCACAAAGCAAGATAACAACATTTTTTTTTTGAAAAAAAGCTGTTCAGTTTAAACAGAGTTGCTTGTGTTTAAATATTCGATAGTAGTGTCAGCCGCATAGAATTTAAATATGAATCCTAACAACAGCAAATCGCCAATATTTAAAACCCGACTGGGCAGTGTCACTGAAAGTAGTAATACAGCAGATTATACATCACCGTCCCGCACGTACTTTTTTCGGTTTGACCCGTCGTCCACCTCCACCACCACGTTCACTACTGGTGACGGTACATTAAATATTCGATAGTGGTGTCAGCAGCACAGAATTTAAATATGAATCCTAACAACAGCAAATCGCCAATATTTAAAACCCGACTGGGCAGCGTCACCGAAAGTAGTAATACAGCAGATTATACATCACCGTCCCGCACGTACTTTTTTCGGTTTGACCCGTCGTCCACCTCCACCACCACGTTCACTACTGGTGACGGTACACCAGTAATGATAACTGGTGATGGCACACCTGTAGTGATAACTGGTGATGGTGCACCTGTATTGGTATGGAAAAATCAGAGTTACAAAAATTTCTCAGATTTCACTAGGGTCACAAACTGCTAAAGATTTTTTTCAATCTGAAAATGATAAAGAGTAATAAATAAGCATGTTTCGTGATTATCATTGCTTGTAAATGTAATGGACATGGGCCAAAAAAATAATATGCATCTTTCGTTGGTCGTTCATGTCATAAAAGTGTATATATTATACCAACAATAATGATTGACGATTGCTGCCTTAAGAGAAAATGCGTACTTCATTTATTTTCTAAAACGCTCCGAAAAGATTATTTTTTTCCGTGCACATCTTGAAACTTTTGTCAATGAATGCTTGACAAAAAGAGTGGCCCGTAGTATATAATTTTTGCAAATAGAAATGATGACGGCTTGGCATGCAATTCTGAAAATAGGAGAGGGACTTGTAACATTTTTAGAATAGCAATGAGGAAAACTCATGCAATGCTTCCTACCATAACAATATGTAATGATAAGAATTTCATTGTTGCTTGGTGCCTATCTTAACCTCATCTTCACAGACTTGCAGTTTTTTTATTAACTGACCATAAATGAAAAAGGGCAGTTCCGCAATTATGTCAAACGGCAGTGGTATGGTGGTGATGTTTGTTAATTTTTAACATTTAAAAATAAATCATTCAAAAATTATTAATAGCATATTGATCTTCACAGAGAGCTCTTGGTAATGATCAAAGTTCCGCCCTCCTTTAACTTTCTATTCAACAGCTTAAAATTTAAAACCTGCCTTGTTCAAGATTACAATGATAAGATAATAAATTAGCACAAACATTTTCTCTTTTTCCTAAAACTTTTGGCAGTCATATAAATTAGCAGATACGGCGGATATGAGCGTACCTATACATGTATTTTTTATATTGTGATTTGGGATATGCATTGGTTTTCACTTATAACTATTGTCACAAAAAGGGCAAGTCTCATTGAAAAAAACAGTTTACTTTTTTGCTTTTGAACAATTATGGCAACCTTAAACTCTGCAGAGTTTTTCAGGAAGGCGCTGACGACGATGATGATCGCGATTGATAACCATACTGCGTTCCGCGTATAGAAAGAAAATCGTAGCAGGTTAAAAAATCAAATTTTTGAGATAATTTTTTTCTTCTCGTCAAGAAGAATACTTGACTGACTGGATTATTTCCATTTAATTCATATCTCATCCAAAAAAATTTATGAATGGCATGTGTGGAGAATTGAAAACCCATTTGTTTGCTAAACTTGGCAAAATGAAAATGGGCTTGTAAAACTCATGTTAAAACAGACAATGTTTATGAAACTTGTTATTTTCTTTATTTCTTCAGATATTTTTTCAAAATTAGAAATGGACATGTCATGGTCATATTTGTGCAGTGTTTAAGATAAGCATAACCTATTGTTATTGTTGCCAGAAAACAACTTGCAGTTTTGGTGATGATGATAATTATACCTGTTTCTTAAACTAGGCAATAAAGCAATTATTGACTTGGTCCATAATGCCGTACAAATCACATTTTGTTACATTTTATGCTCATCGTAATAATAACGATAAGGCTTTCTACAGCAAAACAAATGCATGTTACAATGGTGGCATCTTCATTAAGAGATAATGAATGGGAAAGTCACGACGACATTTACCATTGAATGGAGTGAAAAATAAAAGAAAACATTAAAAGTGAACATGTTGAATTTCTTCATTACGTTGACAAATATGGCCACTTAAATAGTAGCAATAACAATAATAGTCAAGAATAATAATGTTGGTTGTGATATGATGATGCGGTTTTGCTTACCTGATGATGAAAATAATCCTCTTTTAAATGTCAAATCAATGTTGTCGTAATAACCTTGTACATGCCCCGTGGAGCAATTTGTTTTGTCATGAGATGAAAAATGTGATCAATTTTATTTTTTTGCAAAAGGAGTTGCCGAGTTGACACTAAAATGTATTTGTGGGTAATGTGATACAATTGACTAAAATGTTTGGACGTCTGGTTTTGTTTTTCAGATGGGAGACTCTGATGACCTGGCCAGTCAGGGAGTAGTAAATGGGCAAACAATGGGCATTTTAAATGGGGTACAACCAACTGGAAACGTTCAGGTAAGGACGTCGTTGTTGAGCTGCTGCTGCTGCGTTGATCTGATTTTTTAAAAGAAAAGGAGAAATGTGAAAAATAGAAGTGCTTTCTGTTAACCTTTTACATTTTTTAAAATCCTTTCAAAAGCAGAGCAAGGCGGCTCAGTTTTCTCGAATAAATACGTCTTCTTCCTCTCAGTCGCAACATCAAACGGTCAACTCTTCAAGCAGACGCGTGGTCACCTCCGCCCTCACCTCGTCCTCCTCGTCCCATCATCAAAGCAGTGAGTCGTCCTCGCAAAACTCTCAGCATGTGAAGCAGTCGTCCACCCAGCATCTCAAGTCCAATCTGACGGAAATGCAGACCCGAATGTCACAAATGAAGGCAATCAGCCAACAAACGACGTCCTCCACTTCGTCCACGTCAACCTCCTCCTCCTCCGCATCCTCATCATCAGCAGTGTCCGTCGTTGGGAGTGCATCGGGAAAGACGTCAAGTGCTGTGACCGCGGCCGGTCTTCCTCCGTTTAAACTTATCGACCCAAAAACCGGACGGTCCATTAGTGAGCATCATCAAAATGGTGGTAGCGGGAGCGGAGGTGATGACTCGCCTTTAGACACAGGCACAGTGATCGTACAAGAAATACCATTCCCTACCTCCCATAACGCTGACATGCAAATGACCCCCGTACTAAATGTAGGTGACATGCCGAATCCGCCCTTGGAAAGTCCCAACCTAGTCATGAATAACCATGCAAACAGTTTGGATAGTCCACTGGCAGGCCCTGGGAAGGATCTAGGTCCTCAAAGTTTCCGCTTCGAGCAGAAAAAAGTTCAGTCTCACTCATCCTCAAAGTTTACCCGGGGCAATTTCACAACCGAGCAGAATTCTGCTAACGCAGCGGAAATGAAAAGAGTTCAAACGGGGGACGTTAGCTACGAGGAAAAATCGTCAGCGCAAGCGCTCAGACACAAGGTGGAAATTGATGGGATCAGCGCAGAAAAGACAGCCGCGTTAAAACATGAACAACGGTAAGTACGATCAAATACAGCTTATAAGAAGCTCAAATTATATGTTTTCAATGTGCTCCCAAAGTTTGAAATGATTTTTAAATGAAGTACAAGTTTTCCATAAATCTACATAACTTGCAATAG
Source organism: Homidia socia (assembly GCA_036850745.1). Lineage (NCBI taxonomy): Eukaryota > Metazoa > Arthropoda > Collembola > Entomobryomorpha > Entomobryidae > Homidia > Homidia socia. Next base: position 14,120 of record JAANSP010000329.1, on the reverse strand, counting down.
TATTCCAAAAAATACACACTTGAATTTTTTTTCCAACAAACTGCACTTTTTTCTGCATTTCACAAAAAGATGCCTAAGCTCTTGATATCTGCTCAAGCTAGGAGCTTGCTCATCTCTAAATTATTTATACAGCTAAAATGATTTTCTTTAAAAATTTGAATATGCTAATTTCTGGTTCACTTTTAAAGCCCCTTTGCTTGTGCGAGGTACCTTGTCATTGAGATGCTCTTTCTTTCTTTAAAAAATGAATAACTGTTTAGAATTGTTTTCTTTCATAAAAACCTATGTAAAAAATTATCAAAATAGCACAAAAGTTTCCTTTCTGGTGAATCTATCACCATTTCAGATAAGCGTGCATCATTCAGATGCTGCTATGCATGTAGCTTGCAAAGTCTGTGGCTACTAAAAGTTGAAAGCAAAAGTTGTTTGTGGTTGATCACGTAGCATTATGTTAGATGGAAGATTTTAATTCAAAAAAAGTTAAGCTAATGTTGGGATTGTGTTGGCGTTATTTCAAGTTAAAAAGGTGTAGCTATATACTTCTCGTGGTAATCAACAACTTTCAAGTGGCGAACCAGGCATCATTAATTATATTCTTCTTATCTTGTAGGTCAATAACCCAAGGTGGCATCACCGAAGAAGAGTCTCACAAGGCGGCTGCCGCATCCATGAAACTTTCCACGGACACATTCACCGCGGAAAAGGCTGCCATGGCCGTTGAACAGAAGAAGCAAACAAGACTAGCTCAAGGGGGCACCATCATCAATTCTGAAAAGCGAACTGCTGCCGCCAGTCAGTCTAAACTCACGTTTAAGAATCATCCTGCCCTTCCCTGTTCCACAAATAGTAACGGTAAGAAAACTTTGAAACCTTTCAGCTTTATATTTTTTTATTAGCGAGGAATATTTTTATTTTCATATTCGGTGTATTACTTTAGGACACATTTAATTTATGATGATGTATTGTGTATAGTTTTAATGTTTGAAGATTTGGACTCACTTGGATGGGATTCGCCGCAACAGGATGTTGACCACGTGATTGACAAATATTCTAACCAAATCTCGACGATATTCGAAACGTTGCGGGACACGGAGGAGGAAAACAACTCGATCAATCATCTCAATTATGCGTCCGGAGTGATGAAAGCTGCCTGGAGCATTCCTGGACACGGACATCAAGTGAGTGGAAATAATTAAATAACTTGATAATAAATTTATAAAAATGGAGTTTAGCAGTCATAATTTTAACTGTTCGTTTTTCTTTCAAGGTCGGAGGTCATTTATGTGAAGAGCTTAGAAAACTGGGCGGTTTGGATCTGCTACTGAACAACTTTTCCTCGCAAAAGGATGACGTACGCATTGCCTCCGCCCGGGTGCTGGAACAGTCGCTGACGCCAGAAAACTGCAATTATGTTGTGAAAAAGGGGATCGACTGTTTAGACCGAATCGTGAAGGTGGCCTTGGAACTGTGTGACGAGGAGGAGGCCTCTGTCGGCACCGGCATTTCTGAAAAACCTGTTTCGCCACAGCGAGTCCACTTGTAGTGACGTGCTCCGGCTTCAAGGCCTGGAAAAAGTGACCGGAGAATGTCGGCGAATGGACGTGGAAACTTTGCGAAATTGCGCTGGAGCTTTGGTCAACTTGTCACTGTATGGAGGCGCGGAAAATCAAGAGGCCATGATCAAACAGAGAGTGCACATGTGGCTATTCCCGTTGGCTTTCAATATGGATGACTCCATCAAATACTATGCCTGTTTGGCCATTGCTGTGCTGGTGACGAACAAGGAAATTGAGGCGCAAATTATTAAATCAAGCAAGTTTTCAAATGAACATTTTTATACAGAAATCAAAGAGGTATAATGAAAATTTTTTCTAAAAATTGACTTTTGGTTTACTGCGCAGACTTGTTACCATTTGTGTGAGACATTTCTAAATACCCACAATCCTGAGGATTTTTGCGCCTCGAATCCCGTCCACAGCCAGGGACAGAGTCTGTCCTGGCTGCAGCGTTTGGTGCCTGTACTCACATCACAAAAAGAGTTGGCCTGCTCCTTGGCTGCGTTTCATTTTTGGTATGACCCTCAATTATGCTTTAATTGTCACAGAGATTGAAGGTGACAAGAAGACTATTTCACAATGACCCTTTTATTTGACTTATGCTCATGTAGTATGGAAGCAGGGATCAAGAAGCGACAAGGACTCACTTCCATTTTCAAAGAAATCAACGCAATCGAGCCTCTGAAAAGAGTGGCTTCCTCACCCAACGCCTTAGCCTCCAAGTACGCGGCCCAAGCGTTGAAGCTGATTGGAGAGACAGTACCTCACAAACTGAGTCAGCAAGTACCCCTCTGGTCGAGTGAAGATGTGAGGGAGTGGGTAATTCAAAAGGGCTTTGATAAGTATGCTGAATCTTTCATGGCATCCCGAGTGGATGGTGATCTCCTCCTCCAATTGACCGAGGACATGCTCAAGGACGACATTGGAATGGAAAACGGAATCCTCAGAAAAAGGTTCAAAAAATTTATTAATCCACTCAGGCATGAATAAAAATGAATTTGAACAGAAAATAAAAACGTCAACTCTGTCACTCCCAGATTTATGAGGGACTTGCGTCACCTGAAAAGAATGGCAGACTACTCCAGTTGTGACACCTCAAATCTCAATCGACTTTCTCAGTTCAATCCATCCCGAATATTCTGCGTATACCTACACATTACTCAACAACCACGTGGACAAGGATACTCTGCGCAAGTGTGTGAATGAAGAAGTTCTCGCCGAGTGTGGAGTTAAAAACAGTATTGATCGAAGACGAATCATCGACGCACTTAAAGGTGAGCATAAAGAAATAACAGAAATTTGGCAACTCCACTTTAAAAGTGGAATTATTATTATCATTATTTTCCTCTTATTCTTCTTAAGTAGAAAAGTCTGCGATGGCATCCACATCAGAGGAAAATCCTGACAAGCCATTGGACGTTTTCATTAGCTACCGTCGGTCGAACGGATCTCAACTCGCCAGTTTACTGAAGGTCCACCTTCAGCTCAGACAATTTAGCGTTTTTATCGATGTGGAAAGGCTGGAGGCTGGCAAGTTTGATAACAATCTCCTGCACAACATTTCGACAGGCGCGTCACTTTCTTCTCGTGTTGACACCCAATGCCCTTGACAGATGTGTCGAGGATAATGAGTGCAAAGACTGGGTGCACCGAGTAAGTATATCACAGATAAGAGCATGCAATTTTATCAAGTATGCATTGTTGATTCCTATTTGTAATGCGAGTCATTATTTATCGTCCAGGAAATCGTTGCTGCCCTCAACTCCCAGTGCAACATTATTCCTATCATGGACAATTTCATTTGGCCAGATCCCCAAGATCTTCCTGAAGACATACAGCCGGTGGCGAGCTTCAACGGTGTCAAGTAAGCAATCAAAAGTTTTTTTTATTCTTTTCGTCTGATGTCTAATACGATATTTAAAACAATTGCTCAATTTTTTCTCACAAAAAATAATTGCTCAATCAGATGGATTCACGACTACCAAGACGCATGTGTGGACAAGTTGGAGAGATTCATGCGAGGTGAAGCCGTTCCCCCACGTGGTGATCCCATAGTTTACACTCCAAGAAACTCAGAAACACAAAGCGTTGCCTCAGACAGAACCAACGTCACGTCCCGACCTTCTCCACAATACCAGCGAACTCAGAGCGTCGGCTCTGAAGGAACTCGGACAGATTAATAATAATAACGATAATGACTAAATATAATGTTATGATAACAGTCTACTACATACATTGCTCTATGCATATGCATGTATTTCTACTTGTGTGCTCCTGCAGCACACCATTATCTACCTAATTATTACTATATATCAAGTTTTTAAATCATCACATTTTACGACGACGACCACGACGTTTTAAAAAGTAATCTAATTTTTTTGTGTTTTAATTATCAGCAAACCTGTGTCAACATGTGTGTGTGTGTGCATTGTAATTATTTGTAATTTAGCAATAAGGTTTTATGTTACGACAACCACAGGAAACAACAATAATAATAAATAATAGTAATATTGTGTTTTATGCCATATTATTATTCTCTACAAAATCATGTCTTTTTTCTTAATGTGCCGTATCTTTAGATGCCAANAATAATAATAAATAATAGTAATAATATGTTTTATGCCATATTATTCTCTACAAAATCATGTCTTTTTTTCTTAATGTGCCGTATCTTTAGATGCCAACAACAATTATGTTTATAAAAGTAATTTTTACTACATTATAATTCCTAATGTTATTATTATTATTAATAATGTTTTAATTTTGATGATGAAGATGATGATATTGTGAGGAAAGAAAAGAGAAAAAAATGTGTCGACATAAAAACGTTTTATTGACCGAGATACACGAACTGCGATACAAATTTTACCTATAAAATAATAATATAATATTGTTGTCTGTGTGTGTACATTATTTCGTTCTATCTCTCTCTCATGATATACTTCACATTATTAATTTTACCATATAAAACTACATACATATTATGATAATAATGAGATAACAAGAAGGATATTCATTTTTTCTCCTCTATAAAAATATAACAATGAAAATCAAAATAGGAACAACAATGAAAGAACAAAGCTATTTTTCAAACTAAACAAAATTGTACTACCAATTAATTAAGAAGTGCAGATGCACTTAACAACCATAAATTATTCATCAACACCAAAACCACCGTTAAGATTTTTGCTAATGATCTGGTTCATTTGGCTGTTGTGGCTCTTGTTGTTGTTGTTGTGACTGCTGCTGTGAGGAGGTCTGCGCGTTCCACATGGTCTGATAGACACCTCCATTTTTGTGAATTAGTTCCGTGTGAGTTCCAACCTCTTCAATTCTTCCACTCTTCATCACAAATATTTTATCCGAGTTGGCAATGGAGCTGAGTCGGTGAGCTATTGTGAGGCTGGTTCGGCCCGTTTTCGCACTGTCCAGGGCAGCCTGTACAGTGACCTCACTTTCGGTGTCGAGAGCAGACGTGGCCTCGTCAAGGACGAGAAGTTTTGGCTGTCGAATAATTATAGACCCCTCCATTTTTGTGAATTAGTTCCGTGTGAGTTCCAACCTCTTCAATTCTTCCACTCTTCATTACAAATATTTTATCCGAGTTGGCAATGGAGCTAAGTCGGTGAGCTATTGTGAGGCTAGTTCTGCCAGTTTTCGCACTGTCCAGGGCAGCCTGTACAGTGACCTCACTTTCGGTGTCGAGAGCAGACGTGGCCTCGTCAAGGACGAGAAGTTTTGGCTGTCGAATAATGGCACGCGCAATAGCTATTCTCTGCAGCGAGAAAAAATAATCATTGGATTCAACTTTAAATATTTGACTTTTTAAACACGATTTTTTAAAACATAGATTTGCCCACCTGTTTCTGCCCCCCGCTCATTTGATTTCCCAACATTCCCACTCTCGTTTCATACCCGGAAGGAAGCGATGTTATGAAAGTGTGCATGTTTGTTGCTTTGGCGGCCTCGATTATTTCACTCATGTCAACCTCTCTCGTATTATCTCCGTATGCAATCTAAAAAGGCATAACGTTCAAAGTTAAATTATGCCAAAATTTAAGAAATTCTGAACTCGCTAAGAAACACGTACATTTTTCTCTGATGGAACAGTCAAATAAAATTGGCTCCTGCGAAACTAGTGAGATTTGCTGACGAATAAAATCCAAATTAATTCTCTTCAGGTCAAACTCGTCAAATTTCTGCAAAAGACATCAAACAAACTCTTTTAATTTTACTGTTGAATTGACGATCCTTATTGCTTTTGTTTTGTGTACTCAGGTACTCTTGTGCATACCACAGTTCCGGAAGTTGGATCATAAAACCGAAAGATAAGTGCAGCACAAGTAGATTTTCCACTTCCAGATGGTCCAACAACAGCAACAGATTCACCAGCTTTCACATCCAGACTCAGATTCTTGAGTACTTTAACCGAAGGCCTGGTTCTGTAGTTAAAGTTGACCTTGTTGAACTCCACCTGTCCCTTTACAGCTCCTAGCACAATGTTTGTTGAAAATCTCGAGATGAGCGGGCGGGCATCTAAAAGCTTGAAAATTCTTGCCGCAGCTATTTTCCCCTTGTCATAGTCTGGCGCGTAGGCAATAGCTGCTCCACCGGAAGTTGTGCAGTAAATTAGGGCTTCGGCCACCTTAAAAACATTTCCAATTCCGATACAAGTCTGCTGTACTAGGTAGCTGCCGTACCAAATGCTAGCACAATAACAGAGCATTGGTGCTCCATTCTACGACCCCGTAAATAAAACCTCTGACATGGGCTCTCTTTACATTTACCCTGTGTGACGCTATCAACGCCTCTTCGTACAGTTCCATGTACTGCTCTTCTGCACACAGACTCCTGCACACAGAATTAAATGTTTTAGAATAAAACAAAATGACCATTTCCTTGCATTTAGACTCACGTTGGATGAAAAATATGCCTTGACTTACGCAACCGTTCTGATTGTTGTTTAATGCCTCCACCGCCACATTGCAGGACTGTTCTATCGAGTCCCTCTCAATCACGTTATCACTGCCCATTACACGGCCCTCAAGGAAAGAAATGTAAATCATCAACGGCACAAATACAAGCGTCACTGCTGCCATGTTGGGCAAATAGTAGAAGGACATGGCTGCCGACGCAACGACAATGGCAATCGCCTGTAGCACTCCAGCTAATCTGCTTCCAGTGGCCCCTCTAATACTGGACGCGTCAGTGGACAGCCTAGCAGTGATTTTCCCCACCGTGTTTTTCGCCTCATCAAAGAAGCTGATATCCTGTTCCAGCATTGAGCCAAACAACATTTTCCGCACACGATACGTAAACCGCTCTCCAGAAAAGCCCACCAGTGCCAGTTGAAGAAAGCCACAAACGCCGGTGATGGCAGCAATGCCCAAGTAAACGAAGCAGTAATACCTGCCGTGCTTCAGCACTTCAAAATCGTCCTTCAAAGTGAAACTTTGAATAAACTCGCCAAACACGTAGGCATACGCGGGCAACTGCATTCCCTTCACTACAGAGCAGAGAAAGACGATAGTCAAAAGAGGCCACTCCTGCATATTTCCCTTCCACAGTCGAAGCAAACTAACACTTCCCGACAACTCCTTCTCGTCCTCTTCATCATCAGGATCCTCTGCCGAAGTCTTTACTGTTTCCTCTAGTGAGCACTGACTTATCAGTCTTGTACGACTTGTGATCCTGCCAGTTCCAGGTACACTTGAGAGATACTCTTGAATATCAGGATCACGAGGACTGGTGTCACCACCACCTCCAATCAACCCATCTTCTTCTGCATCATCCTCGTTCTCCACAAAAATCTCCTTTTCCTCTTGGCTCACAACCAACTGATGATATCGACCCTGGAGCTGCATCAACTCTGCGTGCGTCCCTTGCTCTACCACAGCGCCTTTGTCAATCACATAAATCACATCAGCCGCCTTGATGGTGCTCAGCCGATGAGCTACGATGATGGTTGAGCGACCTTGACTTGCACGCTCCAGGGCGGCTTGAACGATACTTTCACTTTGAAAGTCTAGTGCAGATGTGGCTTCATCCAAGAGTAAAACGGCTGGATTTCTCACCAACGCACGCGCAATTGCCACACGTTGCTTCTGTCCACCACTAAGCGAAGTACCCCTCTCCCCCACTCGCGTGTCGTAGCCCTGGGGAAGTTGCATGATAAAGTTGTGGGCATACGCTTGCTTCGCTGCTGCTTCAATCTCTTCTCGACTAACAACATCTTTTCGCCCAAAAGAAATATTTTCTGCTATGGTGGTGTTGAATAGAACTGGCTCTTGACCCACCACTCCAAGTTGGGAGCGGAGCCATTTAATATTCAGCAGTCGGATGTCAACACCATCTAGAGTGATCTCCCCGTTTGTGGGATCATAAAATCGTTGAAGAAGCTGGACACATGTGGATTTCCCACAGCCTGTAAAGAGAGCCACACTCAGATAAATAAATTCATAAATACATAATTCCACGACTCCTGAACTCTAACCTGAACTCCCAACCAAAGCTGCAACCTGACCCGGTTTTACACGAAGACAAAGTTTTTCAAGGACCTGTGATCATTAATACAGTATTTAATTAGCAAATTGCTAAATAAAGGCCGTTAATTATAAAGGACAAATACGAAATATTAATCAGCCTAGCATACCGATACAGATGATCTGGATGGATATGAAAAGCAAACGTCACGAAATATAATGTCGCCAGAAGGACGATTCGTGGGCACAATCCCTTCGGGAGACATGCTGTTTATTTCAGACTCTCTGAGTTGAACAAAAACAAACATTACGTCAGCATTTGGTCTTCTTGATCTCATTTTCATTCATTCAACAATGCATAGTATGTAAAATGACCATACAGTATTTACCTATCCAAAACAGGAAAAATTGATGATGCCGATCCAGTGCCGCCACTGATGGCTTCCAAATACTCTGAAGCCGAGCCAAAATAGAAGCCTGCCAACAAGACGCTAAACAAAATCTGTGCACCAGAAAAAAAAGTAGGAATGTACTTGATATTTGGAAAGATGCAAGCACTTTACACACTAGTTCAAATAAAAAGTACAATGGCACGCACCACAAGAACTGTTATCAGGTCCATAAAGTCCATCCCCAACCTCTCTGGAATGCACCACCAGAACAGATCCATACCAAAATGCGTACGCAAAGTTGGTCAGCGAAACGCACCAAATCAGTCCATTTCCCAAGCCATGAAGAATATGGCGTTTGTACGCCACATTTTTAGCGTGAACAATCTTGTCGTGATATCTCTTGATTTCCCGCTCTTGCCCGTTGAATGCATGCACTGTACGAATATTTGTAAGGACTTCTTCCGCAACAGCACCTGCCTCAGCATACGCATCTTGCTCTTTGGTGGTCATGCCACTCTGAACATGCGAATCGAATCCACTGATAATTGCAAGCACAGGCACAAACGCCAACAAGGCCAGGGTGAGCTTCCAGCCTAAGAAAGAATGCAATTCCAGTTAGGAAAATCGTGTTGCATATTCCTGCCACGAGCATCCCCACCTTTTCGCTCATGGAATTTTGAATTTTCAACATGTCACTGAAAAACGATTTATAAAATTGAAACTTTACTTAATTTTCACTTTACTACTTAATAGCCACTTGTTCTGTTCTTACAATTTTCCCAACTTACTCGACCATTCTCGACGAGAAATCTCTTTTTGCGTTCTTGTCGAACCAACTAATGTCTTGCTGCAGTAATTTCCGGAAGTACTCTTTCCTAATTTTGTAGACCTGCTTCTCCGCAACATAGTTCAGGCCCATTACAAACAGGTAGCCAAAGACAAACTCAAGAAGGGCTAGAGAGGACTGCCACAGGACAAACGTTTCCACCTCCTTCATAAATGGCGTTGTTGTATTGCTGGCGGGCGGCGGACACGTCCTCGTAGGATCTGATGCGTAGTCTACAATCGTTTTTGTAAACTTGCCAAAAGACAAATTCGCTAGCGCAGGAACCGTCCCTGTTGCCGTGGCCATTACTAACGCTACAAATATCAGCAACTTTTCGCATTTACTGGAATATCGGTACTGAAATGGAAAGTTGAAACATCCCTTTAGTACATTTATACTTGGTATTTTTCAGTATTTTTGGCGAGTTTATGTACAAAACTAACCAAACTAAAATATGACACTTGAACTTTTTCCGTTTCATCGCTGCCACTACCATCAGCGGTGTTTTCACCATTGGATGGTTCCGATGAAATGGGTCCGGTGGGTGCTTCTCCATCCTTAATCTCTGCATTGTCTTTCCCATCACGATTATTATTTGTCGCCTTATCACGTTTCAAACGCCCAGAGGAGGAGGAACTTTGGAGGACATCACTTTACAAAACTAACCAAACTAAAATATGACACTTGAACTTTTTCCGTTTCATCGCTGCCACCACCATCAGCGGTGTTTTCACCATTGGGTGGTTCCGATGAAATGGGTCCGGTGGGTGCTTCTCCATCCTTAATCTCTGCCTTGTCTTTCCCATCACGATTATTATTTGTCGCCTTATCACGTTTCAAACGCCCAGAGGAAGAGGAACTTTGAAGGACATCACTAGATTCAGGTACATGGCTCTCGTCCTCATCCCTTTCCTCTGACGCAAGTAATCCCCTGCAACACAATTATATTTTTATCGAATCATCCAGTCGAAAGGAGCATGACGAGGGCCACATTATTTGGCCAAAATAGGCACAATTTTCACCAACCTTTTGTCACCATTCTCATCAGTTTCTGAGCTCCTCAGACTATTTAAGGTAGGCATTGCCCTTTAAGGAACACAATTGCAACAATACTTTCTTGGTTTTTTCAACTACAAGAAAACTGGCACCAAAGTCCACTGAAGTAATAAAGTCTCTCACAGCGACGCCTTTTATTTAAACAAAATACAACAAAATAATTACAAGTCAGTATTGATTTGATCATTGACTCCAAATGGCACAAAAATAGTTTTCTTATTTTAATGGAATGACGAAATGCGCATGTCTTTGAACTGACAAGTAAATTAGGTTACAACTGATTACTCCGTTATGACGACGAAACGTACATCTTGTCAGTAATGTAATTATGCAAACTAGTAATGGATTTGCGTAGGTTTACAGCACAAAATCTGCAAAAACAAAGACTGGCAATTGTAATGTCGTCTCGCGTATTTTATCGCTGACATTTGTGACAACTTCTTCTTTAGAAACCCGTTCCGTTCCAGTTCAAAGGTCACATCAAATACTACTTTAAAAAGCAAACTTGCTGCAAGGACATGTATGATCGAGCAATCCCTTCCCATTCAATTCGCAAGAACCATAGACAGGAGCAGTGTTATTCACCTAAACCTATTAAATATTACTCCACTGCGGTTTGATTATCGGCTAGTACAAGTGCATGAATGAGTGTATTTTTTGTCTTTTAACCCAACAGTAGTAGTTTGCAGAAAGAGCCAATAAATATTATTCTCTGCAAATATGCACATCAATTCTTAAAAATTGGAAAAGCCGATATGTGCATTGCACTGCTATTTGTAAATATTGCATGCCTTTTCTATCAGTATAACAATTGCATACATACAAACTTTGTATTAAAAAGTACCCTAAAACGCCAACTTTTGGAAGTCTTATCAGAAATGACTTTATCGTCAACATTATTGGTTAATGGTTCTGCCGATCGCAATCTATAAAAAGTAATCTGCTTAGCACTGCCGCGCAGTAGTTTAGCTTTATATATTCATGTATAAAATTCATACTCCCATTCCGATAAGCAACATTGTGCTGCGAATTGCAATGCAACTCAAACCAGAGATCCATAATAATATAATACTTTCATTCAGTGTGGTAGGTATTAATATTTAGTTCACTGATCCATTTTTAATGCATTTGATAAAGAGGAGGGTGGAGATAAGAAAGAGTTAACATGTAATAGCTTTTAATTTATAGTACGGTTTCCACATTTAACTGGATGATGCAAAATACCTACTAATGCCGCTGGAGCGCTGGATAAAACTTGTCGCTTTTCAAATAAATTACACAAGTTTACTTACAATTTGCTTTTCCTCTTAAGTGGTTAAGGTGAAAATTTCTAGAATGTCTTAATAGCCTGCTTAAAACTAACCACTCAACTCAATCACACGATAACACACACACTCAGGTTCTGTCATTCAACTTAAAAAATGTGCTCCGCACCAGCACTTTTGGCAACTTCCAACGCTAATGTATTCCACAAATTGTACGAAACCGAATATTTTATACTATTTGCTACATGATGTCTGCGTTTATCAACTCCCAATTCAGTTAAAAGCTTTTTATTCTTAATCCTTTTTACTGTAACAGCAACACCCAAAAAATAAAGTAATGAATGAGTGGGCAGTTTATATAGAAGCGTTGTCAAGCATGCCTAGAACGCTCCTCTGATAATAATGTTGCTGTACGTTTTTTTAAAGCTAGGTAATCAAGTTACCATTCTCGCTAATGTGATTCGCTTACGTTCTTCTCCATCCATCGTCGTAAACTTATCTTCTTGCTTGCATACCTGTTGTTAGTAACCTGCAATGTTCCTTGCTCAGGAGCAAACTTTTAACATTTCAATAGCAAAAGCCGGTTTCACGTGCATTGTGTGTGGTTATGGCTGTTTATTTGAGCGAGTCGGCTTAACGGCGACAGCAACACAAAAACGTTCTGCTTGTTTTAAGTCCACAATAAAAGCAACTAGTTCAACAAAACAACTTTTCAACAAAATGGAACGTTTCTCCTTCTCAGAAGTGTTTACACCCGCTCAATGGAGTTGAACAAACCATTTGTCAGTGGAGGAACGTCATCATAATGTGAACTTTGGCATACGTCTTTAATCATCGTTTTAAAAACGAATATGTATGCCGAAAACAAAACTTTCTCAGAATGATAAAATGCACAAATAATTTAGCTGTTTGAGCAGCAGTCGCTGCTCAAATGCCTTCAACAACCAGGGTAAGTAGGTTGATTTGTCAGTGGTGTCAGCAAAGAAAGTGGTGATGATGAAATAGTACAGCAGATATTCTAGGTAGCTTTTTAATAATAAAAACCCATCAATTCATAATTTACATTCTGACTGACCAGCCCGTGTGTTTACGTAGGCAAATTGATGATAATGATAAAAGTTTATACTTAACCCAAAAATGTAATCTAAAAAACTTTCAGTTCAATCCAGTCATCATGCATTAATAAACTTGAAAGAGCATACAAGAGAGTGTTTGTTACCTTCACTAGTTCATTTTTCATTAATTGATGGTGGCGGTGCGACACGGTATAAAAAACAGCGATTTCCAAAAAAATTATTGAATGTCACTGTACATTCTTCTAAATGGCAAATTCATAATCCACAACAAGTTATTAGTGAGATTGTAGAGTTAGCTTTTATCGCACAAAAATTATCACATTTAAAAACGCAGCAGCACACTGACGATACCGCTTTACCTCAGACTAGAGAGATTACTGAAAACATGGAATGGAAGCTATTGTTAATTCACTTGACTTGTGAAAAACGCATCATGATGACTAGACTAGATTTGCGTTTTTCTTTTTTCTGCTGCTGCTAAAGTGCACACGGCTAGAACAAGCCGAAATAAAAAATCTATAATGGATTGGATGATTGAAAAGGAGAAAAAAAGAGTTTGTCGTTACAAGCACGTTTACGAATGGTGCCCATTATGTAAATACTACTGCTATTATGTAATAAAGTAAAATTACTCAATGAAACCCTTTCATTTTATATGTCCATCATGTAGTTGATGGTCCATCCATGCGGTCCACGAGTGACGGACGGGACGACTATGTTGCATGTATGAATCTGCTTATCTGTGTGTAGCATGCCAAGTTGTCATGGTACTGACGAGAGCTGAGAGCACTACACACACGAATATCGCATTGTTCCGTTTTCTTGAGTGTTGATATAAAAAAACGTTGGAGGACTACAAGTGCAAAAAAGATGATGAATGTAAAGAAAATCATATGAGGACCTTGGATTGGGAACAAGCTAGTATGCCGGCGTCAAGCTTTCAAAGATGGTAAAATTAGAGGGGTAGCGTGCGAAATAGTGTCGTTATATATCGTTGGATGGAACTGATGGAAGCGAAGAAGAAGTAACAGAAAAGACAAGGAAAACGCTGATATGGAAAGCTGCGCTCATGATGTGCTGCTTGAAACAGTGAGGAATTCATAGCAGAAAGCAGACAATATGAGAATATTTTCATGCGAATCTTCATTCATGTTCCAACTGATTGAATTGCTGTTAAAATATAAATGTTGGACAAAAATTTAAGTTTATATGTTATGAGGACTTTTAATGTTTAAAAAAAATTTGCAGTATGGCGCACTCACACTAGGAGTCGCGCATGTTGACTTTCTCTGTCCAGAGCTTCCAAGAAAATTCCCTTTCATATTCCGTTGCGGCAAGGATTTTTTCCCCAAAATCTTTGGTCCACTTTTTTCCAGGAAATCCTTCACCATTTCTCAGCTGTGCAGCTCCCACTTTCTCCAGACGAGTGGGAAACAGTGCAAATCAGTTTATAGGTACATTCTGGAT